>SJJU01005492.1:0-23014 GCA_012932125.1 Conopomorpha cramerella | reverse complement strand
CATCACATTTCAATGCTGCGTGGAAAATTACACGGGAATAACAAATTGATCAAATAGGAGTCCTCTCTTTTACTTCTCACTCTCACTACATTATTTTTCATCACCAGCACATTATTACACTAAATCCACCACATTAACACAATAATTGCAGCGAAAAATTAATTTTGGAAATGAGAAATAAAGAACGCCATTTGCATCTCATCGCTTCCCGTCACAAAGTCTGCATGTATCTTCTTAATATATAAAAGGAAAAGCTGACTGACTGACTGACTGACATATCAACGCACAGTCCAAACGGCTAGACGTAGACACTTGAAATTTGGTACCGACGTGGCTTAGGTTTTTAATTTTTAATTTTTTTTTAATTTTTTAATTTTTATGATATATCTAAACGGTTCAAGTTAGACGCTTCGAAATTTGGGATGCAGGTACTACTAAACTAAGCGAATGAACTCACGAGGCGTCCACTAGTGTATGTATATAAAATAAAAAAAAAAATAGTGTATTTATTACACGCCTTTTAATCCCAAAGCGGGGTAGGCAGAGTCACTTGCTAAAGCAAATGCCCACGGTTCACCAAGCGTATTTAACCCAACGTGACAGGGGGTGAGCCAGTCGCCGTTATAGGGTTCACACACCTTGTGGTGTGCGGGTTTCATCACGATGTTGTCCTTCACCGTACGAGCGTTGCGTTGCGTACATAGGCTCTGAAAAAGAGTCCCATTGGTACACGTCCAGTAGCTCGAACCCGCGACCTCCTGATCACAAGTCAAGTAACCGACCAACTGGACCACAGACGATGTATATATATATATGTGCATTGTTTATAGTTATGTATATACGTACATACATGCATTTTGTCCAATTTCTTCCAACAACTACTTTTTTCAAGTAATGGCAAAACATCAACTGATTGAGATGAGCACTCAAAATTAGATGGACATTCATATTTTACCTCATTAAAAATCACAATTCAAAAGAAAAAAAACATATTATGAACTGTATTAGCGCGGATAGATGTGTTTTTTTCTTTGTCTCTAACGACCTCTTGAGGTCTGCTCCGCCCACAAGGGGGCGTTGTCGCCCATGTTGAGAAAGACTGCTTTGGAATGAAAAAGCTCAGCTTATTTTGGTGATGGTGAATGGTGAAGGGTTGACGGAGCGGAAACTCCGATACGTATTTCCAAACAAACTTGTTACATATGACATGAATGGTTGTATACATTGACGTGGGAAATTAGATTAACATAGACGTCGGGTATTTTACTGTGCGCGAATTATTTGGTTGGAAATACAGTAAAAACATGGTGCAATTCATGTGTGTTATTAACGATCCAGTATAGTAGGAAATATATTATTTTTGTTGTGTATTTTGTAAAGAGCGTCTGTGGTCCAGTTGGTCGGATACTTGACTTGTAACCGGGAGGTCGCGGGTTCGAGTCCGGCTACTGGACGTGTACCAATGGGACCCTTTTTCAGAGCCTATGTACGCAACGCAACGCTCGTACGGTGAAGGACAACATCGTGATGAAACCCGCACACCACAAGGTCTGTGAACCCTATAACGGCGATGGGCTCACCCCTGTCACGTTGGGGTTAAATACGCGCGCGTGAACTGTGGGAATTTGCTTAGTAAGTGTCTCTGCCTATCCCGCCTTGGGATTAAAAGGCGCGAAGTATATTATATTAAACTAAGGAGCTATTACCCCGCTTTGGGATTCAATTGAGTGGCTGTCCACGTCAAAATGATATACTAGAAATGTCACTGAGTGAGTCATAGAAAGCTCGTAAAATGTTAAGGAAATAAAAACGGCGTAACAGTCTCCAACGAGAACATTTGACCTGTCACGGAGTTTTATTGTCAACATAATGACTGTCGCATTCCTAATTAATGGAACGTGCCTATGTATCTATTTATATACATACATAAACTCACTTCAGTAATCTTTAATGGGGGTAGAGATAACGTTTGGAAATGGGTTTATGTCTAGGTAGCCTGATTATACTTTAGGTTTGGGGTTGAGATAGCTAATAGGTGGATAGCTCATTGCATGATAATCTGGCAGTGGCGTGCACTGGCTTTTACGACAACGTAGGCAGTAATCCCCAAGGATCGACACCTATGTATAGGTAACTTGTCTTTACGAAACATAGGTACCTACCTATCTACTCACCCACAAAACACAGGACCTTTGTAAGCCTATGTCGTGAGTACAACAAAAACAGATTTAGCAATAACTCTATTTGTAGGTCGGGAAGCTACAATACTAAGGTAGGCAGTGTCTTTTTGCCTATATGGTGTGCACGCCACTGTAATCTGGAGTACCTTTAATGCTGCGTGATGGAAGAAATACATCTGATATGTGTTTTGACGGCCGGCATGGACTAGTGGTCAAGGCACCTGCCTCTAAGACGACGTTCGCGGGTTCATATTCATATGTTTATTCCCGCCACGGACATAATGCTTTAGTGATGAGCTGAGGCATTTGTTGTGTGCGTCTGGGTGTTTTATTTATCTATGTATGTATTTAAAAGTATTTATGTAAGTGTATCAGTATCTGGCACCCATAGTACAGGGTATCCTAGTTTGGGGTCAGGTGACCCGCCATATTTATTTATGATATTATTTTTACATACCAAGGCGACAGGAAACAACAGACAACAACAGAAAAAAATCGATATTTGTATGTAACATCGAATGAGTGTCATTAATTCTGGGTTAAGGACTTTTTTAAAAGCGAACACATTTATACTGACGATTTTTTTTTATCACTATGAACAAGCGTTTGACCACCATCCTGCCTGATGTTAAGCAGCGATGTGGTCTACGATGGAGCACACTTGTTCAGTAGGTCCCTATTCACCCGCGACTTGAAGACCTTCAAACTATACTGCGCAGGAAACACAGACTCCGGCAAGTCGTTCCACATCCTGGCGGTTCGCACTATGAAAGTGGTCGCAAACCGTTTGGTTCGCGTAAATGGCAAATCCTCCTGGTATGGATGACGTTTTGCCGTTCTTTTCGAAATTTCAACTTGGATTAGGGCAAAGTTGCAAAATATAAGCTCAAATTCTCACGAAATGGGGATAAATTGCGGGTAAAACTGCTAGGGCACAAACTATGTACAGTCACGGGTATAAATAAATTGTATGCTACATGTGGCGTGGTGAAACGTCGGGAAAATAACGAAGGTTAGTTTTTACTAATATTTAACTAGTCTTTGGTTATTTTCGCATCGTTATACCCGGTTTAAACTATTAATATAACTGTTAACACTCTTCCGTTTCTAATTACGTAGTAGTACACAAAAGTCTTACCAATTCAAATCAATTTTCTCGTAAGTACACGAAATTGTAGGTAGATAAATATCTACGCAGTAGTTATTTGATATTCAATATGTCTAAGTGGGCGCCCGGCCGCCGCGCGCCGTCTACGCCGTAGCTCCGTAGTCGGCCTACGCGTCGTAGCCGCGTCGTAGCCGGGTGACCTCGTAACATATTCTCATTGTATTTCGCGCTACTTATTTTCCGTTCCATGATTTTCATCGGAGATTTGTATTTGCATATTTTTTTTGTTGTTGAAAATGTTAACCTACTTTGTGACAAGGATATTTTTTGGTTAAAAAGCTGTGGCACTCAATTTGAATAAGTAAATATTGTGTTGTAAACAATCTCATGTTAAGTAGCTAAAGCACTTGTGAAGGAAATATTCAAGGAAGTTCTTTTAAGCCAATGGAGTCTTGTTTTCATGAATATTACTAATGTAAAAAGAACGCGGAAATTTGTTATCTACACTATAATAAAACTGTTCCAGTACATTTATTATTTTTACGAAAAAACCAGTGGACTATATCAAGTGACCGTTACAGAAGCCGAATATTTTTGGAAAAAAATTCTATCGGTCTGTTTGACCGTGAATTATTTTTATATTTTTTATACACTTCACGCCTTTAATCCCAAAGAGGGGTAGGCAACCCAACGCGACAGGAGGTGAGCCCATCGCCGTTAACGTAACGTAAAACAGCTGGGCAGATTTGGTTGATATTTGGCACGCAGATACCTTATACACTGGAACAATATTTAGGCAAATTTTTATCCCGGAATTTAAAATATATATTAGCAAAACAACGTTAGCCGGGTCAGCTAGTGTTTTATTTATTGTTTTTTTTAAACACAGTGAGCAAGCGTTTGACCATCCTGTCTGATGTTAAGCAGCGATGTGGTCTACGATAGAGCACACTTGTTCCTGTTGTATTGTAATTTCAATGAAATTTCACAATAATATAGCTTGGACATGGGAATAACACAGCCTATATTGTTCCCACGGGAACGGGTTAAAGTGTTTGGTTACATCTAATTATGGATGTACATCTCGTAATATTTTGGACACTTGTTTTTACAATATTTTTTCTTTCTTTCTCCTTGCAATATTAGAACATAATTCACAAATCAAATAATTTATAAATCCCCTTAATCCATCCACGTTTCTATTAAAAATGTTTATACTATACTAGCTGTCCCGGCAAACATTTGTTTTGCCATAAGAAGTCGCTTTTGTACCCTTCTTTAAACCTTCCCTGGACTTCCGCGAATAATTCAAGACCAAAATTAGCCAAATCGGTCCCGCGGTTCTTGAGTTTTAGCAAGACTAACGAACAGCAATTCATTTTTATATATAAGAAGATAATACGTCTATATGTTTTCTTATTAAAACCCAAAATTATCCGTAATTTTATTCGACTCGGCTTCACAGATATTTATTACAAAATGTTCAATTTGTCTTTGTCAAACCGAATGTTTCGGTAAGTACAACACAGAAGACCCTTTAAGAAAAATAAACACACAATATTTTTTTTAGAATTTACTTTTGTCTCGACAAAAAGAATGAGGTGTCCTTGTAGATATTAATGCGCTTCTAAGACTGTGTCTGCACGTCTGTTTACTTTCATGCCAATGCGAGAGGAACCTGCAAGCGATTTTCGTCCTTCGTTGCATTTTATTTCATACCAAATTAAGTTCTGAAATTCCATGATGCTACTGAATAGAGTACTAACAATGACAGCATGCAATTTTTAACTTAAGTTGGTTTTAACTTTATAGCAACTTGGGACGACAATAGGCTATTCCACATTTTTTTCAAACATTTTTTATGATGTTCCTATCGATTTGATAGTCAACTGGTATTTTTATTTCCTGGATATAATATCGATATAGGCAAAGAAAAAAAGATTTAAACGATAATTTTCGCGCCCAAACGACAGCCGCCATTATCGCATTATCGTGACGTCAGAAGAGCAGCAACAAATGTGTGTGACTATGTATCATGAACTATTTTTCTAAAACTGTTTCTGTTCTTATGACGTCACTGACGAGACAAGTATGGCGGCTGGCGTTTTCGATCACGTGATATACAGATAATTAACCGCATATTTATTGATCAAAATAGTGTTATACTCCTACTTCTTAATGTAGAAAGTATATAAATAACATACTTTCATAATTTAATTTTGATAGATGAAAGTAGCCTATTGCTTACCGATGTAAATGAAATATTTTTCTTCTCGATACTTCACTTATATTTTTTTTTATCACTACGAACAAGCGTTTGACCACCATCTTGCCTGATGTTAAGCAGCGATGTGGACTACGATGGAGCACACTTGTTCATTAGGTACCTATTCACCCCAGTGACTTGAAAACCTTCAGACTGTACTGCCCAGAAAACACACACTCCGGCAAGTTATTTCACATCCTGGCGGTTCGCACTATGAAAGTAGACGCAAAGCGTTTGGTTCGTGTAAATGGCAAATCCACCTTGTATGTATAACGTTTTGCCGTTCTCCCGGTTGTCCTATTGCATTACATTATTTACAAGGGAAGCATATTGTACTGTAAATACATATATATACGTGCTCACATCCGTAATAGCCTTGAGGGGGTGCTATAGTTTGTATGACATAATTAAACCGCGTGAATAAAATCTCCGGGCGTCCACTAGTATATAAATATATATAAGTAAATATATCTCGTTGTCTGATTTCCATAACACAAGTGTTTTAACATGGGATGAAGGCAATGTGTGTGCTGTTGTAAAATATTTAATTTAAAATATAATAATTTACGTGTACGCTCGAATCGAGAAACATTGCTTTTTTAAACATATACATACATACATACACTTCACGCCTGTCTCCCAGAGGGGTAGACAGAGATACAGATCTCCATTTGTCACGGTCCTGACGTAACCCTTTCTTTTTCGAAGTCGCTTCAAAATGTGTTTTAAGCGGTGTCCGTTACAGTTGACTATCCATGTAGATTACTGAGCAGCAATAAACTACACTCGTTATTGTGAAATGAGTCAGCCGGTTTCCCGTTTAGTACTTTGTGTGATATGTAAACAAGCTTTGTGCTATCCTACTCTAATGATATAAATCAGAGAGTTTGTGATATATGAGAGAGTGTATATTTGTTACTTTTTACAAAAAAAACTGTTTTGAATATATTTTGATGAAATATGGTAGGAAGATACATATTAGTATTATATTTTCTAACTCCCTCGCAGAATTTAGATCAATTTAAAAAAAATGTTTTCATAAATCAATTTAGATTGGACTAACTGTCCCTTGAAAATGTTTTGTTTAGTGTACCTAACAACCTCTACCTCTTTTTTAATCAATAATACTGCGTTTTAACGAAATAATCCACCTCTTTTTTAATCTAAAGTATGTATATTTTTTTATTTTTCTTCAACGCGCTGGTCATGTTGGTTTTATGTTTCATGTAATGTAATTCCATTAGGTTTATAAAGATTTATAATTAAGTAGCCTGTAGAATTATACCTAATTATTATCTTGTACACAGATGAACTTTGTTAAACTTCTGTTATTTTCTAGACTGTCGCATTAGGTAAATCCTGTAAAGGAATGGAATTAAGGTTTTTAACAATTAAATATATCGTAAAAGCAGGCATGGTTGCAACACCGTCTCATCTGGTGATAAGTAGCAATGACGTCTACGATGGACCAGAGTTGCTTGTTAGGTACTTATTCACCTTTGACTTGAAGATATCCCGATTGTATTGCGCAGTAAACACAAACTCACAAGCAGGCGGTACGCACTATAAAAGTTGACGCAAATCTTTTGGATCCTGCGTTAAGACATGAGCAATATCATTGAAGGAAAAGAGAAAATCTAACATTTAACATAATACCACAAACGTCCGAAGGCCTTCCAAGTCACTGGGGGTAAAAATAGGCACCTAATTAAGAAGTGTGCTCTATCGTATACCACATCGCTGCTTAACATCAGACAGGATGGTGGTCAAATGCTTGTTCGTTGTGTTTAAAAAAAACGTTCGCATTTAAAATATTAGAAATAATAAAAAAATATACACTTCACGCCTTTTAATCCCAAAGCAGGGTAGGTTGCGTAGGCACTTGTTTAATAAGCAAATGCCCACGGTTCACCAAGCATATTTAACCCAAAGTGACAGGGGGTGAGCCCATCGCCGTTAGAGGGTTCACACACCTTGTGGTGTGCGGTTTTCATCACGATGTTGTCCTCCCCCGTACGAGCGTTGCGTTGCGTACATAGGCTCTGAAAAAGAGTCCCAATGGTACACGTCCAGTAGCCGGACTCGAACCCGCGACCTCCCGGTTAGAGTCAAGTATCCGACCAACTGGACTACAGACGCTCTTATTTTTATTAGAAATAAAAAATCTCGAAGCTTCTTATCAAAACAAACTAACAGACGGGAAATCGGCTGACTCATATAAGAGCATACCGAATCACTCACGTATATAATTGAATGTCTATTAATCTCTACGATCAAATCATGCCGTTTATCTCAGTTCGCCGCACCTTATCGGCGTGACACGAACAACCCAATTCCATAACTAACAGACTCTTAAACCGTTTATCACGCTGAGTGGCACTAAATTGATAAGGGACGGCCCCCGTTGAGGCACTGATAACTACTGGAACACTGACACTATGAGGGTAGACAGAGGTATAATACTTGTTAAGCAAATAAATGACCACGGTTCACAAAACTGTATTTTTAAGGATTCATCATTTTTTAACGGCGATGGGCTTACCCCCTTTCACGTTGGGTTAAATACGCTTGGTGAACCGTTGCTTATTAAGCTAGTGCCTCTGCCTACCCCGCTTTGGGATTAAAAGGCGTGAAGTGTATTTATTTATTTTTATTTTATTTATTTTTTAATGAACCGCGCACTGACACGATATTAAAATAAGAAAGCTGAATTGGTTGACCTATTAACGCACAGAAGAATACTTACTCTTTAATAGGTTTTGAATTTTATTACCACATAATAGAGTATAAAATAACCTGTCAGTCTCCGAGTACAGTGGTTGCTAATGAGTTAATCTTCGCGCTATAATACCCGTTTTAAACTGTATTTGACTGCTATCTACCTAATACCGTGGATGATCTAATACCGTTAAAAGGTACAATGATGAGACTAAATAAAACCACAATGCACATAGTTTGGTGCTGCTATGCCAGAGAGCAGTGGACAGGAATGGGCTGATGATGATGATGATGATGATGCCAGAGATATGAATCTACGCCAGCGTAGAAGACTTGGGGCTGTCGCTGATACCAGGACGGCATGACAGCAACAGAACTAGTAAAGTTCTTTTGTACCACTACCAGGGTAACATAGGAGTTAAGTAAGTAGGTAATAGGTGCTGTCAGCGTTATATGGTCGGGCACATACATACGGAATTTTCCGTACGGAATGTGGCGATTCAAGTATAAAATGAACCTTCCAACGGTTGTTGTTGTTGTGAACTTGATATTGACAGACGTTTTTACTTGAATTGTTGTATTCCGTACGGAATCCGGAACGGAATTCCGAATGTATGTGACCGCCCTTATGGTGGCGAGTGAGTTTACTACCTGCGTACTGTGTACATTTTTGCCTACCCCGCATTGAGACTGAAAAGCTTGCATGAAAAAGCTTATAAATAATACACACATCAAAAGTGTCTAAGGATCAAGAACATTGTTAGCTCAAAAAAAATCTAATTTAAATAATCAAATCTAATCTTCTGGATTGGTCTTCTACCTAATTTCCCATGCCTGTATCAATGACTTATCACCACATTTTGAATAAATTATGAATGAATTCAGTTTTTGTAAAATATATTCTTGATTGCAATTTTCTAAAATGTACTTGATCACTAGACACTTTTGATGTGTGTGTTTAAATAAAATTTCCATGTCACAATGTTAGTTACCGTACTCCTCCGAAAGGGCTTTACCGATTTTTACCAAATTTTATATGCGTATTCAGTAGGCCTGAGAGTCGGCTACTATCTATTTTTTATGCATCTACCAGTTGTATTTCTCCAAATACACGGGATACAAAGGCAACTTATTATGGCAAAACAAATACAAATTTGCTGAGATAGTAGTCTTTATATTAATGAGCTATTGGATTAAAAAAAAACCAAAAATTAGGATGTTTTTATATGACAGATGGTGCTTACAAAGCTACAAAAGATTGAATTTATTAATACTTTATTATTATTTTCACAGCTAAAGACCGCACAAGTACGCATTGCTTTTATACATAGGTAACCAGCCAGAAGGAAAACAAAGATAAAGCTATAGATTTTCTTTTTGATTGACCGCACAATTTTGATCAACTTGTTTTTAGCTTCATCAGCGCCATCCGTAGTCTTTTATGTAATCAATTGACTTTTTTTTATCCAATTAGCCATTTTAGAAGCTGCATCAATGATAAGCTCAAATTCTGTATACCTTAATGATCGCGTAATAAGGTCTGTAACTAACAAGTTTTTTTCATTAAATTTTATTAGAATCACACACACATTGCATTCAAGAATCACGATATTACGATATTAGTCGTTCACTACAAACAAAAATCAATCAATCCACTTATAAATTGACTTTTGTATCGAAAAAGTATTAAAAACGAATTACGCAGCATAAAAAAAAAAACCAATCTAAACATCCTTGAAACGATCGCCTTTGAGAAACAACGTGTCGGAGGTCATTAATATTCGTTTGACCTTAACAACGCTTCCCGGCTCCGCTGATAAAGGTCACGATTAGGTCAAAAAGCCTTAATCAATTCCACTATAACCTCCACCACACGGCGAAGTAACAAAGAAAGCCCCATCCTGTACAGTCAGTGGCGTGTACTGGCTTTTACGACAAGGTAGGTGTTGGCTGTAGCGTCATTTTCTATACCCACGTTCCTTTTGTATATAGATTTGAATTTGTCAGATGTCAGTGTTTGACAGAAGTTGTCACTGTTGTGTTATTTTTCTTGGTGTTTGGTTTTTAGTTTTATTTAGTTTAATCTCTCAATATATCTTTTCGATACAAACGTTTCATCTTTAATTTCGGCGGTGGACCTGTGACCCTAACAGTAGGCAAACATAGCGACGGTGCCTATTAAGAAAGTCGGATTTACAAAACGGAACATGTGTCAAAGTCAAAATTCTTTATTTCATCGTTATAAGTGCTATAACATACAGCAGTGGCGTGCACACCATATAGGCAAAAAGACACTGCCTACCTTAGTATTTTGGCTACCCGACCTAATAATAGAGTTATTGCTAGATCCTATTTGTTATACTCACGACATAGGTTAACGAAGGTCCTGTGTTTTGTGGGTGAGTAGATAGGTAGGTAAAGACAAGTTACCTATACATATGTGTCAATCCTTGGGGATTACTGCCTAGCTTGTCATAAAAACCCGTGCACGCCACTGACATACAGATATACAGTAGCATAACACAAAGCTTGATGAACGTCATTTTCAGGAGAGAAGATAGATGTTAGTTTTGGATATTAAAACTAAACTACTTGTGGTACATACTTCAAAATGTACAACAGCTTATAATCTTTAGTATCTTTACGTGATGTATAATACACGTATAAGTTTGCATACCACAATAGGCTAAATATGACTTGAACACAAATGTACCTGAATATCTTAATATACCCATATTCCGCAAATAGACTAATTGAATTTGAAGTTTATAGATCTTATTATCGCCAATCTAACGGTGTAGAAAAGTACTTATTCCTAAAATTGCACTACCGACATTTTTAATTGGGACCATCGATAGGTTACCTACCTATCTACTCACCCGCAAAGCACAGGACCTTCGTTAGCCTATGTCGTGAGTACAATAAAAAAAGATCTAGCAATAATTCTATTATTAGGTCGGGTAACCAAAATACTAAGGTAGGCAGTGCCTTTTTGCCTATATGGTGTACACGCCACTGTGTAGGTACAGTCCACACAAATTATCAGCTATAACGCGTGTCGGTGGTAATTTATTTAGCTCATGAAAACACTCATAAAGGAACCACCTACCTACCATTTGAGAATAAAACTTTACTGCGTTCCACTCGCAATAAACTCCGACCCCATAGAGATGCACCAGAACGCGTTACGACCAGTATAATGCAATATTATACACAATGTTGCGACATCATAAAACGAAATGTATTTTTGCAGGTTGTTTACAAACAAGTGCCCGTCGAGCTAACACGCACGGGAAACGTAACTCGTTAAAACACACGTAGTCTACCAGCAGCGTCACTATTTGTTTCCTCTAAAAACCCAATAAAGCCCTAAATAGAACGCATCTGTCTGAAAACTAGGCATTCGGCAATAACGGCTAGAGTCCAACGCGTACGATACAGCCAACACTCGACTCACCGCAACAAACTTCACGTACTGGTATTTTCACGAATAATTAAAACATACAAACAACAATCGAAAATGGTATCAAATAACTTTTTTTATAAAAAAAAAATATAATTTACCTGACAGGTGTTGTTTACTGGCAGGCAAGACTCGCCGCCGCTGAAGACATCGCGTTCGGTATTTGAAAGCACAGATACACTGATTGCGTTGCTTACAATATGTGCGGGCAATGCGTTCGGGGCGAAGTCGCGAGCTGGACTGGCCGCCCCGCCCGGCGCTATCGACCGCCGCTCCGCCGCGCCCCGCGACAACAGGTCGCGATGCGTGCGCTGCCCGCCCTACGGCATCCGCCGCCGCCGCCGCCGACACCGCCGCCCTAGCCGGCACAACACAGCTTTCAGAAAAGCTCCAATAACAGAATAGTTGCCTGCAAAAACTCATTCGCGTAATTCCTGGATAGTGGACCTTTTTTTCGTTTGTGTTTGACCTAGGTTACTTTTAGTCTAAAAATAGGATGTAGGCGTACAAATTGTAAGGGTTTTAGTTGTAAAATGATTTAATAGTTCAATGCCGCAATATGTCGATTGGATCAGACAACCATGGCATATAATTAGTTTTTTTACATTTTGTCGCTGAGAAAATCATGGATACTTCGCCGCTGACAGGGACAACCGCGGGGTTATGTGGGGGTTCACACCTAATAAATAAAACCGCACGGTACTCACTCGCACGATATTACCGGGACCCCCGAAACAGTCTTATGAATAAACTAGTGGACGCCCCGCGATTTCATTCGCGTTGTTTCAGTATGAATGCTTCATACAAACCATAACATCCTCTATATAGCGAGGCGTCCCACAGGAACTGGATGAAAAGTATCCTATGTCCTTCTCCTGGTACTAAGCTACGCCTCCACCAATTTTCAGCCAAATCAGCTCAACCGCTCTTGAGTTATAAATAGTGTAACTAACACGACTTTCTTTTATATACATATCGATGGTACCAATTAAAAATGTCGGTAGTGCAATTTTAGGAATATGTATTTTTCTACACCGTTAGATTGGCGATATTAAGATCTATAAACTTATACGTATATTACATCACGTAAAGGACCAAAGATTATAAGCTGTTGTAAATATTTGAAGTATGTACCACAAGTAGTTTAGTTTTAATACCCAAAACTATTATCTCTCCTGAACATGTTACGTTTTGTAGATCCGACTTTCTTAATAGGGACCATCGATATATAAATAGTATGCTCTGTAGCTCTTTGACGCATATCAATTTCGTCCAGTTTCATAGTATTTTGCAAATAGAAAACCAGATTTGCAGACATCTAATAGCTGCACTGTACCACTTATCTTAAGCAACAGGGCTGTTGCCCTTTATTAGGGAGTAGGATACTCTATTGTTTACATACACACATCAAAAGTGTCTAGGGATCAAGTACATTTTAGAAGATTGCACTCAAGAATATATTTTACAAAAACTGAATTAATTCATAATTTATTCATAATGTGGTGATAAGTCATCGATACAGGCATGGGGAATTAGGTAGGAGACCAATCCAGAAGATTAGATTTGATTTAAATAAATTAGATTTTTTTGAGATCTAAAAATGTTCTTGATCCCTAGACACTTTTGATGTGTGTATATGGCACTAATGTATAACATAATTATTACTGTTAACCTTATGTAACTACTTTATAAATAAACTAATTTATTGATATTGATTTAGCGAATTAAAAAAAAAATACCCTTGACGCCTTTTAATCTAAAAGCGGAGAAGGCAGAGGCACTTGCGGAGCAAGTACCCAGGGTTCACGCGCGCGTATTTAACCCAACGTAACAGGGGGTGAGCCCATCGCCGTTATAGGGTTTACACACCTTGTGGTGTGCGGGTTTCATCACGATGTTGTCCTTCACCGTACGAGCGTTGCATTGCGTACATAGACTCTGAAAAAGAGTCCCATTGGTACACGTCCAGTAGCCGGACTCGAACCCGCGACCTCCCGGTTGCAAGTCAACTATCCTGGACCTAACTAGACCACAGACGCCTAGATTTAGTGAATTGTATATTTACAACAGCTTGCGCCTTACCAATAAACTCTCTTGCAACTTAGCCGAAGTTATTACACGTTTACCGAAACATATATATGTAACATTTCCACATTTGACATGCAACTGTCAAGTTAAGTTTAAAGGAGCAACGAAGCGATGAGGTTCAGAGCGTTTTTGCCTATTAGGTACCTGTTCACCCGTGACTTGAAGGCTACTCAAACCGTACTTACTGCGCAGGAAATACAAACTCCGGCAAGTCATTACGCAGTGGGTACAGTGTGGCGGTTTTCACGAGAAATCTGTACTTTATACCAGGTATAACTTCAAAGTATACATACTATATACTATACCAGGTATACAAGGACTTCTATCAGTAAAATTTGATATATATATATGTGGTTTTCTCATGGATGCCATTGTCGGAACTGAACCATTTCTATGGGACCAAACGCGAACGCCAGCTTTCAAATAAAAAAAAACTTTCCGACTCCGGCTCGGGGCAGACGGTGGTGTGTCTGCCCCAGCGACCTCCTTCACCGGCGGCTCTCATATTGGACGAAATTACATATAAATACCAACTTTTGTGAATAAATCAAACAAACAATTACAATAAACAATTTTTTTAATGTTTGTTTTCTATTCCTAATTGTTCGTATAATTGTTTTAATTTCTATTTTGTTTTTTTATTGTATCCTGGGACACCCATCGATGTTTCCCATTACTGGTGGTTGACTGGTAGAAAATGCTTTAGCATTAAGTCCGCCATATGTACTTTTTTACGTACGTTGGGTTAAATACGCTTGGTGAACCGAGGGTACTTGCTTTAGCAAGTGCCTCTGCCTACCCCTCTTTGGGATTAAAGGCGTGAAGTGTATTTTTTTTTTATGTACTTTTTTCTGCATTAAAGTGTTTAAATAAAATAAATATCGGTAGCCTTGGTGAAGAGTTCAATGAGAACAAACATCATGACACTGGATTTTAATATATTAAGATGGGTCTATCGATCTAGTCAGGTGTTCAGTTGAAACGTACAGCAATAGATAGGCTTACAGGATGGCGGCGGTCTGGCGACGCCGCGCGATTAAACACGCACGGATGAAATAGCCCTTACACCATCTATTTAGCGAGGAAATTGCAATACAATCGTGTTTCCGAGCTCCCTCGCTACGGGGGGCTACTGCGAAATCAAACAAGGAAACTACCTTCTGTTTTTTTTACAAGTAAGAGGAAACGAAACGGAGAGGAAAGAAAGCGCGATTAGCCGCGCATTGCAATGCAGCGTATATGCGCGTCTGTGGTCCGGTTGGTCGGATACTTGACTTGTAACCGGGAGGTCGCGGGTTCGAGTCCGGCTAATGGACGTGTACCAATGGGACTCTTTTTCAGAGCCTATGTACGCAATGCAACGCTCGTACGGCGAAGGACAACATTACGTACGGCGATGAAACCCGCATATCACAAGGTGTGTGAATCCTATAACGGCGATGGGCTCAACCCCTGTCACGTTGGGTTAAATACGCTCGGTGAACCGTGGGTATTTGCTTTAGCAAGTGCCTCTGACTACCCCGCTTTGAGATTTATGGCGTGAAGTGTATTAATTAAAAAAAAATGTTTTTGTGACAGATAGAAAACTTTTTTTTCCGACTTCGTAATGTAAGAAGTGCAGTAAGGCTCCCTGAATATCTGCGAAAGGCAGTGAGCGCGGAGCGCGGCCGACGGGGAACCGCTTAAGGATGTTTCCGGCACACAGGTTTGTAAAAAAGTGGGTTTAATTTTTTATACCATACGTTCACGACGAATTAAACACTTTAGTCTTGAGCTAGCTTCGCCTGGAATGTCTTACGTACGGGATCTCAACTTACCATTGCCAGTTGCAGGAAACGAAGTACAAGTGCTACAGTTAGTGACTACAGGCACTTTGTCTGCCAGTTGAGATATATATAACCAGGGTTTTGTTTCAAATACGTTCTTGTGTGAGTAGATGTGTCGAGTTCGAACGATTATCGACCTTATTACGAAACGTGGTTTATGTTTAGACATAGAATAACTTTATTTTCGATAGCTGTACCGCGCGATGTTACTCGCGCTTTTTTTTCGTTCCTGCGGGAATTCCGCAGTAAAATATAGCCTATGTTACTTGGGGGTAACGTAGCATTCGAGTGGTGAAAGAATTTTTAAAAGCGGTCCAGTAGTTTTTGAGCCTATTCATTACAAACAAACAAACAAAGGTTTCCTCTTTATAATATTAGTGTAGATAAACAAATACAACACACATAATACGATAACAAAAAATATAATAGTAGTAAGATAAATTATTAGATTAAAACCCATAAATCATTGTAGCATGAATCAAAGAATGCATGCTGCATTTGTCCAATGAAAATAAGCCTCCGGCTCAGCATGATGTCACAGTTGCTCGTGACATGAACTGGTATTCTGCCTTCGCTCAGAGAGAGAGTACCATCCATACATAAATAGTATATTAATAATAACCCCCTTACCAATAAACGCGTTGGCACTTATACAACGGTTATCACAGGTATACTTGAACGGGTTATTCCGTATTTGACATACAACTGACAAGTTAAGTTGAGCTTTGTGTATCTTCGAAATAGCAATTCCGCCATTATTAGTAAGGCCCTAAGTATCTAGGCTTTTTCAATAAAACAAACCTGTAAGATAAAATAAATGCCGATATCAGATTATAATAATATATAGTTTAGTCCTGTGTATTTATAATATTAGGAAAAATATCTTTTAGTGCGTGTGTGCTGCGATGCAAGGCCTTTCCCGCCCCCGTACCATGAGATTTTACGTAGACTAAGACATAGACATGCAATTATTTTTGCTAAAAAGACATATAAACAACAAATTCAGTAGGTACAATAGATAGCCACAATACATGTTAAATGCAGCATTACTATCTATCGTTAATGTATCTGTCAGTAAAAAAGAGACGCCGACTCAGCATATTGCCACGGTTGCCCGTGACGCTGCTGTTCTGCTAGCACTCGTGAATAAGGATTTTAACCCTTAACTGCATGATTTTATTTTGTCTGAATAAAAACCTATCCTTCTTAAATTACGTCGCCTGCATCATGAGAAAAAAATTTAAAATTAAAAGTGGTCTAAAGTCAAAACTGCGTTCATACGTATTAGTTGTACCTTTGACAATAATCTATCTATCTATCTCTATTATATAAAAATTAAATTGATGTTCGTTAGTCTCGCTAAAACTCGAGAACAGCTGGACCGATTTGGCTAAATTTGGTCTTAAACTACAGGTGGAAGTCCAGGGATGGTTTAATTTTATGCACCTTGCATTTCATCAAATACACTGGGTACGAAGGCGATTTCCTATGGCATAACAAATGTTTGCCGAGACATCTAGTTTAGAATAAATCTAATATATAAAATTCTCGTGTCACAGTTTTCGTTGCCATACTCCTCCGAAACGGCTTTACCGATTTTCACCAAATTTCATATGCGTATTCAGTAGGTCTGAGAATGGGCTACTATCTATTTTTCATGCATCTACCAGTTGTATTTCTCCCAATACACGGGGTACAAAGGCAACTTATTATGGCAAAACGAATGTTTGCCGGGACAGCTAGTAATCTATAGATGGGACGGCTAGAAAAAAAAATGTTCGAGGAAAATTATACTGATGTAGTATGACATCACGATGCAGCTAAGGGTTAATAAATAAATATATAAATAAACTCAATAATGCAATACAATTTACATATTACAATAATGAATACAAATAGTGTTTCTCTGCTATTATATACAAATAAACTTTCCTCAAGAATCACTCTTTCTACTAAAGAAAACCACATCAAAATCCATTGCGTAGTTTTAAAGATTTAAGCATACATAGGGACATACACCGGGAGGCTGTTTTCTTTTATATATTCGCACAGTTAGAACAAAAGTGACACAAAACAAAATGTGTCATTTTATGAAATTGAACCTTAAAATAAAAGATACAAAACTTAAATTACAAAATCGACATGTTTTGTATTGGATCATTTTTGTTCTAACTATGCGTTATGTATATTGTATATCACAGTACTTGACAAAATCCTCTAATATCTAAGCTAGGTAAAGTATCATATTACCTCAATTTTTAAAAATCGAATTTTACACTCCACTTATATTGTCTGAATAAACTGCACAGAGCGAAACTCGAAAAACATGATAATTATGATAACGCGCTGCCATTGGTTGAAACAAGCCAAACCGTACTAAGCGATAACAGCCAATCACAGCGCGTTTTTTTTTGTCACGTCGTTTTTGCACGTTCCCAAGAACGAAAATTTTAAAGCCAGGTTTACAGACAAGTATATTACTGGTTTGGTAGTTTCGAATGCCCCTCCAGAAAGCATTATGTTGACTGTCTTAAAGGTATTCTTGACTTCTGCAAAACCGACTACTAGGTAATGGAACGTTATTCAGACTCGTCATTGTAAACCTATACTTATACAAGGATTTTTTGGCACGTACCGAAACATTTTGGCAAACCCATTTTAAGCCAATTGAGTACTATTTTCATTGTTAATGCTGCACATTATAGACAATAGTAGAATAAATAAAACACTTAAAACATACTAAGGAAAAAAGAAATACGGTTTTAGCTAGAAATTTTACTCGATATTCCGTATTCAGGCGCCAAAAGATCCTTGTCATAGTGTAAATTGGTAGGTATAGCTACGTAGGTAGTAATCTAGCGCCCTCTGTAGGCGCCTATCTTCACGTGTCAATCGAGAAATCTTTTTCAAAGAAACGGTAAAC
This sequence comes from Conopomorpha cramerella, assembly GCA_012932125.1. Classification (NCBI taxonomy): domain Eukaryota; kingdom Metazoa; phylum Arthropoda; class Insecta; order Lepidoptera; family Gracillariidae; genus Conopomorpha; species Conopomorpha cramerella. The sequence goes on along the minus strand of SJJU01005492.1, from coordinate 4,442 downwards.
GTGGCGTCATTTGGTTATAACCACCTTCCATTTTGCAGCTTTTTAGTAGGGTAAGTGAGTTTTTCATTGTTAAAACAACTCAGATTTACCTTCTTTATTCATTTTCATATATTATACTCGCTAATGGTTTATTTTTACACAATGATTTGTCGAGGGTGGCTTAAAATTCTCGATATTTTCCGTTCGCTTTCGTGCAATGTTTAGGAACGTTTATTCTACTGTGGGATACAATCTATTATATAAAAAATGATTGACGAAAATAACGATGAACATACATAAAAAAAATGATACATACAGACGAATTGAGAACCTCCTCCTTCTTTTTATTTGTAGTCGGTTAAAAATCAAAGCCACTTTTCGTTGTCATGTCATAACTCCGGAACGGGTGGACCGAGTTCGCTAATTCTTCCTTTGTTGTGCTTATTAATAACAGCAGAAGGTTCTTATGAAATAAAAAAAAATGACATCCACTGTTGGGCACAGGCCACCTTGGAGGTTATACTAATAGTTAAGACAGGACAACGTCTGTCGAGTTCAATAGTTACTTAATATATTTGTGTAATGGACTTTAAGCGAGAAAAAATTGATCATGTTTTTCACAAGAAATATGCGAGTTTGTGTAGATTTTACTCCCTTGCTTACATCATAAATCCAGCATTTTGTGCTAGGTTTATGAAGATTGTAATTCATAGCTCCGTTAACGGAAAGCCTGCTAACGTTACAAATGGGAAATATTGTGTGAAATGTGCAAAAATATGTGTCGGACTTAAAATAGGACAACCAGTAGAACGGCAGAACGCCATCCATACCAGGTGGATATACCATTTACAAGAACCAAACCCTTTGCGTTTACTTTCATAGTACAAACCGCCGGGATCTGGAATGACTTGCTGCGCAGTACAGTCTGAAGGTCTACAAGTCACTGGGGTAAATAGGTACCTAATGAACAAGTGTTCTCCATCGTAGACCACATCGCTGCTTAACATCAGGCAGGATGGTGGTCAAACGCTTGTTCACTGTGTTTAACGGAAGAAAAGGTGTATGTTATGTACGTTACTTCGGCGGGGAAACAGATTACCAACCTATATTATTTATATTGACATGCTTTGAGGTGTAATATTAGAGCACATGCTATATCAATACATAGTACAAAACAAAGTGGTGCTCGCTGTCTGTCCCTATGTATGCTTAGATCTAAAGTCAAAGTCAAAATCATTTATTTCATCGTTATAAGTGCTATAACATACAGATATACAGTAGCATAACACAAAGCTTGATGAACGTCATTTATGACTTTAAAACAAAAGTACTCGTCCCCGGTTCGAATTAATTTATTTTACTGACCAGAAGAACCGGGAAGAAACTGGCATCTGTTCAAATCGCCAAGGCTTACTGCTAAGTATACTTAACATAAGTATGACTTAATACTAATTTAACAAATGCTTGATGGCCGGATACATGCCTGACTGGTGAACAGCAGCTCAAGGGCACTAAATTATATTAACATTAAACAAAACAAAAGAGTTCCCCTGTGGGTTATGTAACTGAACCTCTCAGAACATGCAAGCAACCACCCAGCTATAAAACTACGCAACGGATTTTGATGCGGTTTTCCCTAGTAGGTAGGTCGATTTTAGAGGAAGAGAGATATTAGGATATATTATGTAGATCATCATCATTTCCCTGCCCTTATTCCACACTAGGTGTGGTCGGCGCAACACGTTTCCTTTCGCCATTCATCTCTGTCATTCGTCATCTCTGCAGTTACACCTTTCATATGTAATTTTTCACACAGTCCATCCATACTTTCTTTGGTCTCCCTCTTCCCTTGTATCCTTCCACATTCATACTCACTTTCTTTGTTACATGGTTTTCATCCCTCCTCATGACGTGCCCATATCATGAGGATACAAGGGAAGAGGGAGACCAAAGAAAGTATGGATGGATTGCTCATTTACTGCAGAAACGTGATATTTCACAATATTTTGTTATTGGGAAAAGAATGCTAAGTAATAATAAAAAGATTGTTATTTCAATAGTATCATCACCATCATCAGCCCATACTTGTCCACTGCTGGACATAGGCCTCTCCAATTGCACGCCACTGTGATCTGTTTTCGGCTTCTCGCATCCAGCTTCTGCCAGCCGTCTTGCGTATATCATCAGTCCACCTTGCCTGAGGGCACACGTCCTACACTCCGTTTGCCGAGACGCGGTCTCCACTCGAGAACTCGTTTTCCCCCAACGGTTATCGGTTCTACGGCTAATATGGCCGGCCCACTGCCACTTCAGCTTGCTAAAACGATGAGCTATGTCGATGACTTTGGTTTTCTGTAGGATCACTTAATTTCTGATTCGATCCTTCAGAGAAACGCCGAGCATAGCCCTTTCCATAGCACGCTGTGTGACTTTGAGCTTGTGGTCCAGCCGTGCCGTCAGTGTCCACGTCTTAATAGTGTCACATTTTGAAATATAGTGTTGTTGCAGTAAATGAGCAATATGTAGGTATGAGAAAAATTTAACATTTGGCCCCATAGTCTATACTTAATGCCGAAACACTACTAAAGTACTAACGAAGCTAAATAAATCATTAGATCCACCGTGCCGCTCCCAACTTTGCAAACGCCTGAATTATAAAGGTGCTTCAGAGTAGGTAACCTAAAGTTGCCCTCACTCTGGAGGTGGACCAGGTAGAATGAGACATAAAGTTACCACTTGGTGCATGAATATTTAGCCTTTCTAATGTTATAGGGTACCTACTCGCTATAGACATGGCATGCTATTTTAAGCCCAGAAAATAAGTAATATTTTCCTGAAAAATATATCAAGCACTGTCCAGTAACTAAGGATCAAATTGCGAACAAAAATTAATTGACGGGACCGTTGGTGTAGTGGTTAGCATGTCTGCCGCTGTCCCGTAGGGTCGTGGGTTCGATTCCCATCGCTGATAGGTACTTAGGTGATGAGCTTTTAAGTACTTGTTGGATGTGTATGTGTGTTTTATTTATTATAAGTAAATATATTTCGTTGTGTGAATTCCATAACACAAGTGCTTTAGCTACTTAACATGGGATGAAGGCAATGTGTGGGTGGTTGTAAAATATTTAGTTTGGAGCAGTTGACCCTTAAAAAAAAAGGAGGACGTTTTCAATTATTCGGTATTTTTTTATGTCTGTTACCTCAAATCATTTGACTGGGTGAACCGATTTAAATGATTATTTTAAAATAAAAAAAATACACTTCACGCCTTTAATCCCAAAGAAGGGTAGGCAGAGGCACTTGCTAAAGCAAGTACCCACGGTTCACCAAGCGTATTTAAACCCAACGTGACAGGGGGTGAACCCATCGCCGTTATAGGGTTCACACACCTTGTGGTGTGCGGGTTTCATCACGTTGTTGTCCTTCACCGTACCAGCGTTGCGTTGCGTACATAGGCTTTGAAAAAGAGTCCCATTGGTACACGTCCAGTAGCCGGACTCGAACCCGGGACCTCCCGGTTACAAGTCAAGTGTCCAACCAACTGGTCCACAGACGCTAGATGATTATTTTATTTTATTGGAAGATGGTGTTCGTTTCCCGTTTGGTCCTATGCAAATTTGCTTCAGTTCCGACAGTGGGATCCATGCGAAAACCACAAACCTATCAAATTTTCCTGGCGGAAGTCGGTTCTTTTTTCTCTCAGACCAAACACAATTTAACTTGAAATTAAAATGCAAAACTGACGTTCAGATTAAAACGAAACAGCGATATGAAAAACATATATGCGTGAAAGAGTAAGAGAAAATATCTTCTGTCCCTTACTGCGTAGCAGATAATCCAAACTGTCAAAGTAGTACTAAAAGTGACAGTTTGGCTGCAGAAGTACACCATTTGCAATATTGTTCACCGGGTATATAGGCGCGAATATAATGAAAGACAAGCTCGAGCTTACCTTTGTTATTTTACTGGACGTTTCGACGCAGTTGCATGCGTCGTGTTCAGAGTAGAGTCCACTCGTGAGCTCGAGCTTGTCTTTGTTTATATTCGCGCCTATTGGCTATGTGCAAAGCGAGTAGTGGCAGAGAGATAACGACCGCAGCGCGCAACACGGCAGAAATTGGAAACAAATACGGATGATCAGCTGTCAAGTGTTGATTGCAGTATAAAATCAAAGAAAAGAAATGGGCCATGATTGTTGTTGCGTTGTTAAATTTTAACGTGTTGCGTTCTTACGTGCTCGGCTAATATTAATTTATTGCATTTTATCTCAGTTTGTGGGTGGAAACTAATATTATGTGTAATAGTTTCAAACCCGGTTTTTATTATTATATTAATTTTACAAACTATTGAATAAAATTCACTTAAATATTGTCAACAATACTATTTTAATCGTTGGTTTTATTTATATTTGCAAAGAAAACTAACAATGTTTACATTGTTATTATTTGACAGCTTCCGCAAAA
>SJJU01005491.1:0-20460 GCA_012932125.1 Conopomorpha cramerella | reverse complement strand
ACTTGCCGGAGTCTGTGTTTCCTGCGCAGTACAGTTTGAAGGTCTTCAAGTCGCGGGTGAATAGGTACCTTCTGAACAAGTGTGCTCCATCGTAGACCACATCGCTGCTTAACATCAGACAGGATGGTGGTCAAACGCTTGTTCATAGTGGTTAAAAAAAAAAAAGATTAGTAAGCATGTGCGGGACGACCACCGATGGCACAATACTCTTTCAATAGAAAGAGCGATTGAGCAGAATCGGGGGTCAAAAGTGTTCGAACAATCTCTTCGAAGAAGCCACCTTACGAAGTTGACCACAGCAATTTTATCCGTTTATCCATGTAAGTACTAACAAGTACCTTACTTACTTGTTTAACTAGGATTATACTCTGTTATATAGTGAGGTACCATGGTTTGGGGTCAGGTGACTAGTTTGTACATTTATTACTGAGTTAAGTAAATTGTTGATCTATGGTCTTCTTCTCTTCTTAATCTTCTCAAATCGTCAACCTTTCAGGAAACGAAATAAATACTATCTCACTGTGCTAGTCCTATTAGTTGGAGCAGACAGCGAATTGTACTTTTTAATGGAACGTCCTTAATCCTGGGTAACGTTTCAAATAAATTGCTTTTTCAAATGGCCCCCATTGCAAAACTGTTTTTGTTTGTTTGGAACAAGAGCCGTGGTACTATTTGACTTTCAGTAAAAAAAAACGAGTTAAAATTTTCGCGTTTAGTCATTTAGCACATTTTTTTAATAACTAAAGTCATTTTTTTCTGTATTCAACAAACACTTTTTAATAAAACTAAAAGACAGATTAATTTGAATTTGTAATATGAAATGAGAAATACCCGACATTCATTTCAACGAAAATAATTTAATACGACTTCAACTGAACTGTTAAGTCCTTCTGTAAAAGATAATTAAACAGAGGTATGATCATTGTCATATTTCACAGTTAATTAATATTATTATTTCAATTAGAACAGCGATAAATTGGTCTGATGTAAATTGGTAGACAAAAGCACTTAGGCTGGTTTTGCAGTCCCGCGACTTGTCAGGGCCCACTTATGGGTTACCACAAGCTAAGGCTGTAGGAAAATGTTCAACACAGAAACATACACTCACGTTTATGATGTGAAAAGCGGTGGTCGGAAATTTAGGATCACAAGTACCCTTCGGCCACATTAAGTACCTATAATAAGGAGTTAGAATGTCAAAATGAGCCTTCAGTTACACGTTACTGGCTCTTAGCCTGAATAACAGTTGTTGTGAATTTGTTTATGTTTAAATTATTCTATTACTTTTATAAATTAATATTTACTTTACTTTGCAATGCCCTTACAGGGCGTCATGATTGTTCTATGAATATTGTACATACATACATACACTTAGAGAGATGCCAGAGGGGTAGGCAGAGACTACAGATCTCCATTTGTCACGGTCCTGACATACCCCTTTCGCTTCATCTACATTCATACATCTTTTCATACATGACCTCCGGTTTCGAGTACTTTTCACGACACCTTCCGCCAGCTTGTAATGGACCGGGTGAGTAGAGGTCGCCTCAGAAGGACATACATTGACCAGATTGGTGATGTCCTGAATAACAGTTGTTGTGAATTTGTTTATGTTCAAATTATTCTATTACTTTTATAAATACTTAAAGACTTAAGTTAATATATACTTTACTTTGCAATGCTCTTACAGAGCGTCATGATTGTTCTATGAATATTGTAACATCAAAGAGTACCATGATATTATTATGCAATAAATATACAGGACTGAACACGTATAAACCTAAACTCTTGATCAGAAAGGCAGCTGATGGATTCTAAGATTGACAGCACATGTTGAAATTTGACTATGTTTTTACATACATACACTTCACGCCTGTCTCCCAGAGGGGTAGGCAGAGACAACAGATCTCCATTTGTCACGGTCCTGACATACCCCTTTCGCTTCATCTACATTCATACAAATTTTCATACATGACCTATACGTCTGACAATCATTCATCGATTACTGTCAGTACCAATCCTTTTCTTCTGTTATCAATCCAAATTCAAGAAAATACACAAATAAACTGTCAGTAAAATAAACAAACTGTCAAACGGTACATCACAGATCAAAAATATATTGAAATGCTTCTTGCCACAGATCAAACTGTTGTCAAACTTACGCTGAGATCGCCCTGAGAACCCGATTTCGAGCTCAGCCCCCCTAGCACAGAGTAATAAGTGATAAGACATATAATGCGCTGCGGTTTGTTGAAACTAGCTGAGTCGCACAAAGCATGACATAACAGCCAATCAGGGCGCGTATTTGTTCTATGTCATTCTTCCTTGAGGCGCGTGCTAGGGCTGCAGACATGACCTAATATCACGCGACCGTTTCTCAACTGTGAATACAAATTCTTTGCTGAGACTGAGATTACATTGCATTTTGACATAGACTTGGACAGACTTCGTCTTACGACTCTGAATACCAGCCTCCAGCCAGAATACCATCAATCGTTTGCTCAGTTCACTACGCTCAAGCTTAGCCGAGAAACCTCACAAGATTGACTCTGAATACAAGACGCATGAGATTACTCAGTGAGATCCAAGTTCGCGCTCAGCTGAGACGCTCTAGAGAAAACTCAGAAGTAACGTCTCTGAATACCAGCCTAAGTCTTCTGCACTCAGGCTGTTGCGCCGCTCTGACTACGTAGAGGCAAACTATGTGCATTGCATATTTCGTTACTTTAATTTCACTGTCTTCCGAAGTAAAAACGCGACGAATTGCAAACGACTCCTTTTTAGAAATCTCTTAAAAAGCAAAGTCTGTGGTCCAGTTGGTCGGATACTTGACTTGTGATCGGGAGGTCGCGGGTTCGAGTCCGGCTACTGGACGTGTACCAATGGGACTCTTTTTCAGAGCCTATGTACGCAACGCAACGCTCGTACGGTGAAGGACAACATCGTGATGAAACCCGCACACCACAAGGTGTGTGAACCCTATAACGGCGATGGGCTCACCCCCTGTCACGTTGGGTTAAATACGCTTGGTGAACCGTGGGTACTTGCTTTAGCAAGTGCCTCTGCCTACCCCTCTTTGGGATTAAAGGCGTGAAGTGTATTTATTTTTTTATTTATTTATTTTCTTTAAAACCATGAAGAGACGCCACGACACTTATGCTACTACCTGCATAAGGTACATGTGGATGTAGATGATACGGGGCTTTTCCGAAGCTCGACGTCCAGGGCGCCTATTGTGCGTGATTTGGGTGGCGCTACTCCAACCACCCCAGCTCCTCGAGGAACCGCAGCAAACCCCTTATGCCCTTGACGATCTCCTGCAGGGACCGTCTGGGTCCTAGATGGGTCGCCCTGCATCTTTTTCCACATCCTGGCACTTCACTATGTGTTCCGGTGTCTCCTCTGCCTCCATGCATGCTCTGCACAGCGGGCTGCCTGTGTACCTAAGGTACATGAAAAAAAAACCTTTTGTATCCCTATTTTTAGAGTTATATTGTCGGGAAACAAAAGCAAATTATATCCATCTCCTTCACTGGCTTTGCTAATCCCGAAGGGAATCTGAGCAGGAATTTCACCAAGGCCATTACCGTTCGCGGTTGTTTATTTATACACGTAATGTAAAACACAAATACCACAGACTTGTACATCATCTAGTAGCCAAAACCAATGGAGCTAGACACTTGATATTTGGTAGATCTCTTATTAATGGTAGGTTGTTAAGTTTCAGATCTCTTACTAATATTATAATTGGGAAAGTGAGTTTGTTTGTTCCGCTTTCACGCCGTAACTACTCAACCGATTGCTTTGAAATTTTTGTAGATGTAAGGTTAGAAGTCCGATTTAAATAATTGGGTACTTTTTATACCGAAAAAAAAGATATTCCAGAGGGAAAACAAAAATATTCCTTTATACCGCAATATAACCGAAGTTCACACAGACAATTATGGGCTGATGCTGATGTGTTCTAGAGTCACAGTCACGAAAGTAAAGTGCATTCAGGAAATTATGTGGAATCGCATCTAAATAATACTCATATCTTTATATTAGTACATGTTTACAAACATAAGGATTATTCTCGTATGGATTAGTTAGATTAGATTAGTCTCTAAGTGGGGATTACTGGTAATATTGGTGACTAGGTAAAAATAATGATAAATACACATATACGAGGGTCATGCCAAAAGAAATTAGATATCAAAAGTTACCGACTTTATTTTTACTTTACAAGCAAACCCGCAAATATTTGTTTTGTCATAGGAAGTCGCCTTTGCACCTGTTGTATTGGTAGAAATACAACTTTTAAATCTTCCCTGGACGTCCACGTGTAATTCAAGACTAAACTTAGTCAAATCGGTCCAACCGTTCTCGAGTTTTAGCGAGACTAACGAAGATCAATTCAATTTTTATATAAATAACAAATAATGCATTAATTTCGACCAAATTTGATTACCATAAAAACGGTTTTTGTAAAATAATCTTAAAAGATAAACATATACTGTCGTGGACATTTTTTTAGATCCTTTGAAGAGGAATAATTCTTTCATACATATAGTTTTTCTATCTTGATTCATTTTCGCAGCGCTCGCAACGGAAGCCCTCAGGGATGAAAAAAAATCCCCGTTTTTTCACATTTTCCATTATTTCTCCGCACCTAATAGTTGCAGCGTGATGATATATAGCCTGAAGCCTTCCTCGATAAATGGTCTATTCAACACAAAAATATTTTTCCAATTCGTAGCAGTAGTTCCTGAGATTAGCGCGTTCAAACAAACAAACTATTCAGCTTTATAATATTAGTATAGATTACAGCTATCTATTTTTTCGATATAGTCACCGTGAACACGTATACACTTTTCCATCCGTCTAAACCACTTAGAAAATACTGATGACCACTCTTCTTTCGACACCTCAGAAATTTCATAATTACACGCAGCCGGGGCGTCTTCTTTGTTCTCAAATCGCCTTCCTTTTAATTTTTCTTTAATTTTGGGAAATAAGTAAAAATCGCAGGGGGTCGCTAGGTCGGGGGAATATGGCGGGTGGGGCAGGATGGTCACGTTTTTTGAGCTAAAATAGTCAAGTTAGTAGCAGAAGTGTGAGGGGCAGCGTTGTCGTGGTGCCAGAGCAGTTGCTGAGTTACCGATTTCGGCCTCTTGTCAAAACAAGCTGACAGTACTCTCGAGGCACAGACTGTCACATACCATTCAGAGTTAAGTGTCCTTTGATCTTCTAGCACTATCATAGCAATATGGCCTGTCTTGCAGAAAAATGAAGCAATCATTTGTTGTACTTCGGGTTCGGCGACATTTTGTTAGCGTTTCTTTTAAATTCAGCAAACCAACAAAAAACAGTTGTACGTGAACAAGCAGACTCGCCAAAAGTTGAAAACACTCTTGAGGTTTCAAAGCTTTTTTAAAATCATAATCCCAACTAAAATCATAAGCCGTGTGGTGACGGCGAATAGAATACATGTGTCACCACCCCAGCCCAAGTTTTCCCATCATGGGGGTCGTAAGAGGCGACCGAGGGAGCTCTCCAGAGAACGGGCAGCAGCGCTCTCTGAGAGTTAAAACACAACACCGCTGCGATCGCCAAACCGCCTGCCAAGCGTGGCGATTACTGGCATTTCACCCCAAATGACTGATCTCATTGGGGGAGGCCCTCGTCCAGCAGTGGACGTTATGTGGCTGATGATGAATCCCAACTAATATTATAAGTGCAAAAGTAACTCTGTCTGTCTGTCCGTCTGTCTTAAACCTCTCAACCGCTTTTGATGAAATTTGGCACAGACAATCTTTGGACCCTGAGAAAGGACATAGGCTACTTTTATCCCTATCCTGTGGGACGCGTCACCAAATAGAGGGTGTTATAGATTGTATGACATACTGAAACTACGCGAATGAAATCGCGGGGCCTCCACTTGTAAATCATAACACGAAAATCACGTCGAGTGAGCTCCATTGTTGCGAACATTTACCTCCAAGTTTTAATTACCCAGAAAAAAATAATTAAAAAAGGAATCCTAAAATTTTTCGAGTGTTCCATATTTGAATTTATAAGCAAATAACCTTTACAATGGTGTATAACTGGCCAGTATCAATCAAATGACCATAGTGTATCATACTTCTTTTGGCATGACCCTCGTATAAGTCACGCCCGTTTTCCGCGAGGGTAGACAGAGATGAACATAGTTTGCGAATTGCGACCTATTCTCGTACGTACAGTTTATGTAATAGGGCTTTAATTATTTGTTTCCTTGTTACACATACTCTTCTTTTCGGGGTTTCTTTGCACGAAATCGGGAATAAGGAGATTTGTAAAAGAAGCATAAACGCTTCTTCAGCCGTATTGTGACGGCGAATAGAATACATGTCACTACCTCAGCTACACTTTTTCCATCTTGGGGTCGTAAGAGGCAACTTTCCAGAGAACGGCAAGCAGCGCTCTCTGCGACTTGAACTGCAACACCACTGCGATCGCCAATCTGCTTGCCAAGCGTGGCGATTATTGGTATTTCCCTCCAGGTGATCATTGGGGGATGACCTCGCCCAGCAGTAGACGTAATGTAGCTGATGATGAAGAAGTAAACCACTTAGTGTCTAGAAACTGACGTCACTGGGATGATATGGCCATGCTGATGTTACCACGTGTCTGTTTTATACCTATGTGCAATCCGTTATGGATACCCCACCGCTGGCGGGGACAACGGCGGGGTTATGTGGGACTCGCACCCACTAAAACCCCACGGTGACCACTCGCGCGTTACTGCCGGGGTCTCCGGAATGACCTTAGCCACTACATCAAGGGCAGCCGCGCTAGGCCCTCACGGACCATCTCCGGCATGAGAGTCGGCCGACACACCCCCACTCACGGTGGTACCAGGGTTACCGCGGTACCGCCATCGTCCTCAGGGACCTTAATTTAACCCTTAATCAGACAAGGTTAGGTGCTTTTCTGATGGATTTTATACTCTACTAGCTGTCCCGGCAAACATTTGTTTTGCCATAATAAGTTGCCTTTGTACCCCGTGTATTGGGAGAAATACAACTGGTAGATGCATTAAAAATAGATAGTAGCCGATTCTCAGACCTACTGAATACGCATATAAAATTTGGTGAAAATCGGAAAAGCCGTTTCGGAGGAGTATGGCAACGAAAACTGTGACACGAGAATTTTATATATTAGATTGACATTTGTTATTCTAATTAACTACTCCATCACGCAAACCCGGGTGATGTTTCTCATCAAATCTAGCTTATATGTAAAATTATTGTTTAATGTTTAAATAGTTATGTATGTGTCCTATAGTGTTACATTCCATGTGATTATTATTATGTGATTATTCTGTGATAACTTCTCTGAAATCTTTAGATAATTCCAGTGAAGAAATTCAATAAGGTTCAAAGTATGTGTTGGTCAAGTGGCAATATACTAGCCGTTGTTTAATTAAGGGTTAAGCGCACGAGTCCCCGCCCGTACGCTACAGCCCCCACGCCCTTTCAGTCGCCTCTTACGACAGGCAAGGGATAACCTCAAGTGCAACCTAAGCTCTGCCTTCTTACGCCTACATTATAAATCTTGAACTTACAACATTTGTATTTGTATTACATATTTTAGTTTGTAATTTGTCAAAGTTGTGTGTTTAGCAAAGTTTCGCGGAGAGTAAGAGTGTGTGCTATATGACATAAATTAATAGGGATTACTAAAACTTATAATTACAACACACCAACATTACATAAATCTGCTCGAAACGTTCTTTGTTACTTTGATAAAGTAAATGTTATTTTGTTTACTGTCTTGAACCACAGAATAAGCTTTGATAATAAAACTATTGTTTTGATTAAACATCTTTGTTTAAAACTATTTGTTTAGATTTCAATTCAATTCAAAAGTGAATAAATTTAGTAAAACTATAAAATGACACCTACTAAATTATACCTAATTTCTTAGCCGAACATAACTAAGCGACATACGCTTTAATATAAAAACAACAGCGCGCTTACTTACCTCCATTTTGTGTGATAACATACCGGGGAATTCCACTCAACCGAAACTAATCTAAATTGACAAAACTGTATAACCTAATCTAACCCAGACGTTTTCTGATTGGTTGAATTTCGAAAGTGCTTCTAATCTGTAGTGGAGACAATCTTAAAGATTGAAAAAGGTAGATTACAATACTGTTTTAGATACGTTGAATCGCCATCTTTGTTTGTGATTGTTTACAATTATCGTACTAATGTACTAATATTCTAAACGCGAAAGTTTGGATGAATGTTTGTTACTCTTTCACGCAAAAACGGATCAATCAAACTTCAAAAAAGTTTTTACTGTAAAATATTAAATTTACAGTAACATATTAAAATTTACCGTAGCATATTAAATTTACAGTAGCATATTAAATTGACAGTAGCATAATATGAAATTTACAGTAACATATAAAATTTACAGTAGCATATAAAATTTGCAGTAGCATATTAAATTTACTGTAACATATTAAATTTACAGTAGCATATTAAATTTACGGTAGCATATCAAATTTACAGAAGCATATTAAATCTTATTATAATATTATAAATGGGAAAGTGAGTTTGTTTGTTTGTTTGTTTGTTCCGCTTTCACGCGCCGTAACTACTGAACCGATTGCTTTGAAATTTTGCAGACGTATAGTTAGAAGCCCGGTTTAAATAATAGGTTTTGTGGTTGTTTTTTAGTAATTGATATTCCCGAGGGAAAACTAAAAAAATATTCCTTTATACCGCAATATAACCAACCTCCACGCGGGCGAAGCCGCCGCGCGCGGAAAGCTAGTTTAGAATACATATAAGCTTAGCTTACATGTGCTACTACTACCTAACCCGGTAACTTTATTCATAGTGGACCCGTTAATGTCTCTTTTATACTTCGAAATTCAAAAACCAACAGCTAGCGAGAAACAAAATGAAAACAACGTGTTTCAGAACGTTTTACTTTTACGCTGCGATGAAAATTTCCGAGCCATTTTTTTTTTTGCTAGATGAAAACACATTTTACGTAAACAGAGTCCATTTTGCTCAGGAATTGCCTGGACCACAATTGTGAACCGTAAATGGTAATTCTTATAAAAAAAATAAAAAAATACACTTCACGCCTTTTAATCCCAAAGAGGGGTAGGCAGAGGAACTTGCTAAAGCATTTGCCCACGGTTCACCAAGTGTATTTAACTCAACGTGACAGGTAATAGTCAAGACAGGACAACACCCGCCGTGGCCACTAGATGAAAATAAAAATCGCCAGAAGGCAAAGTTTAAATGAAAAAACTTAGGTTTTTATGTCGTGCGTTTAAAAGGGTATTCATATTGAAATTCTCTGCACTTCTCCAGTGTGCGGTTCAAAGGAATTTGTATATTTTAGTATCGTTTTTCTTTTTGTTTAGAAAGAATTTCTCTGCATAGTGTCTAGCTTCAGTAATTTCGATACATACAGATTCCAGATTGTATTACCTTTTAAACTCTTCCGTTTAATGATATACTATTGCAGTTGTTCTACCGTAATATGAAGTATTTTCTGTCGGTCGATTCGAATATATTTTATAACGTCTTAAAGTAAAAGATATATTTATTTATTCACATTTGACACGTACACTTACATACATACAATTAGAAAATAAAGAAAATTGACAATAAGAAAAAACAAACACAGAAATTAATAAGTAAAAATTGACCGGTTTGACGTGGCAAATGCAAAAGGGCTCTGATTCAGCGTGTGCTGGGAGTGACGTGGATTAGCACAACACTCTCAGCGCTGATCTTCCATCAGTACCCGAGACGCGCTGTGCAAAAAGTAAGAAAATGTCATGTTAATTATAAAAATAGAAATGCAAAGAGAAAAATATACACATAATCTAAATATATAAAAGGAAAGGTGACTGAATGACTGACTGACTGACTGATATATCGACGCACAGCCCAAACGGCTAAACGTAGAGACTTGATATTTGGAACGGACGTAGCTTAGGTACCGTAGGGGTGCACTAAGGAAGGAATTCCCGAAAATCCCACGGGAACGGGAATAAACGGGAAAATTTTTTGTATGAAAAATCTAAACGGCTCAAGGTAGACGCTTGAAATTTGGGATGCAGGTAGTACTACACTACGCGAATGAAATCGCGGGGCGTCCACTAGTATAAATAGAAAATGAAAAATAGAAATAATGTGGAGTATAAATTTCAAAATATTAAAGATACAGCCTTTTCTGCTTTTTTTTTTAAATATTTTACTTTCATGTGGCTGATTATCATGTTGTTTTCGCACAAGTTTTTATAATAGTTTTCTTTAACATTTAACTGTTTTTAACACTATTTATCTTTTAATACCTCTTTTATAATAAAAAAAAAACATTCAACACATCACAGATCACAGTGACGTGCAATTGGAGAGGCCTATGTCCAGCAGTGGATAAATATGGGCTACTGTTGATGATGATGATTCAACACGTGATTTTTCTCTAGCCCAATATTTTTGAATAATAATCGAAATATTAAATTTCTTTCAAAAATTAATAATATATATATGGTACTTTAACTTTGGTCGGGTCATATTGCACACTTAATAATATTAATTTAAATTAATGTACCTGAGTGTTAAGTAATGATTGAAATTGATTATGTACCTACTAAAATGCACTAAATGGAGGAAGGAAATGGAAGGGTGGTCTCTGGAATTAATGGATTCACAAAGTGAAAATGATGTATAATAATTGCATTATGACCTCATCGATACCAGTCTGTTTCAATGAGTGCGGGAGGCTTTGCCAAGTAGGCTTGTGTAAGTGTTAAGTGTTTAATGCGGTTTTATAATGAACTAGCTTTCCGCCCGCGGCTTCGCCCACGTGCACTTCGGTTATATTGCGGTATAAAGGAATATTTTTCTTTTCCCTCGGGAATATCAATTTTTTCCGGGATAAAAACCCTATTATTAAAACCGGACTTCTAACTATACGTCTGCGAAATTTCAAAGCAATCGGTTCAGTTGTTACGGCGTGAAAGCGGAACAAACAAACTCACTTTCCCATTTATAATATTAGCAAGACTAGCTGACCGGCAAACGGTTCTTTGCTCACATTGTTAACAGTGTTTCTCTATTTATTATACACAAGTATTATGTACATATAAACCTTCCTCAAGATTCACTCTATCTATGAATGGTAACCGCATCAAAATACGTTGTTTTAAAGATCTAAGCATACATAGGAACAGACAACGAGATGCGACTTTGTTTTATACTATGTATTGATTAAGAGATATACTGCAATAATTTAAAAGTGTTTAAACGTTAATTCTTCACCTGTTAATTAAGAAATGCATGTATTAAAGTAATCTCTTTTTGTGTCACAAAAACCGTGACGAAAGTTGCAATCGATTTTAATATTTTTAATATAAAAAATATACACTTCACGCCTATTAATCCCAAAGCGGAGTAGGCAGGGGCACTTGCTAAAGCAAATGCCCACGGTTTACCAAGCGTATTTGACCCAACGTGATAGGGGTTGAGCCTATTGATATAATGTGATAATTCTAATATAATTTATTAAAAAACCTATTATGTACCTAGTGTGGGATAAGGGCTGGGAAATTATGACCTATTAAGTAGTTACAGTAGCAATGCTAAGAGGAGCGGCAATACCTAATGACGATGTCAAAATTACGATTATGTACAAGAAAATATACCTCTTTAGGTACTACATAAATAAGCCTGAGCTTTGTTCCTACCATGAAAGAAAGTCCTTTTGAATAATTACTGCTTAAATATAGAAATGGTAACGGCTGATAAAATGGTATGTGACGTCGAAATATCCCTAAAATCTCTTTTGATCCCGTGTATTGAAACAATTCCAAGAACCAGAACACATGCCCAACAAGTTTCATGAACTAATTAAGCCTCAACTGATTGGAACGTCAATTGACAATAAAACATTACTCGTGTGTGAAATTCACGAACGCCTTCAGTAACTTTAGAATTGCTTCAAAACCAGATGATGCTTCACAATTGAAAAACAATTAATTTTCGTGCGATGAGACACTGAACAATGGAATAACAATATTGGTTCTGTAACAAAGACCCTTCTTCCATTACATGGCGGTGCGTGTGTGAACATTTTCTGCGTATCTGGAATTGAAATAGCCTTCATCGGTTATATTTCATTAGACGCGATGTTATCGTGAAATTTAATTATGGTATCCTAAAAGTTAGGTTCTGAAATGTTTGAAAATTTTCGTAGAGATTTTTTAACTGAATAAATCCAATGGATCATATCTCGCAAAATGTACAGATTATGAAAACTAGTGAAGTGAAAAGGGCTTTTGGCTTAGCTTTTCTTTTTAGAAAAAAAAGCATATCGGCCCGTCTAAAAAAATACTAAGTATGACTTTTTTATTCATTCATTGGCTGCGAATATGCATATTTTACGTAATAAAAAGATATCATTTTAAAATATAGCTTTTTTTTCTACAACTTCTTTTTCAAGTTGCTTTAAAAGTCGAATATATCTCGTTTCTAAATGATAATAAAATACTATATGCACAGACGCTGGCAAATTAAGATCAGATAAAATAAAATTGTACTTAGTTACAACTTTTAACATCAAAAGCCTCAGGATTTTGGTTTAAAACACCACCTGCGTCCAAATTTCGGAAGTATTCCGCAAAATTTTGCTGCTCGACATCTTCTATTTACGAACAAAACCACTTTTATCTCCGGTAGTTACCCTTTTTACTAGTTTTACCTACACAATAAAAATAACAGCATAGGCATAGTTATATCTGTCTGTTTGACCCATATAATCTAGTTTTATTACCCCTAACGTTGTGTCAAAGTATGGACATTGTTATCTTGTTGGGGAATAGGTTGCGTATTACCTCTTTTTTTGTGTGTGATTTATTTTCCCCAGACCCATCAAAGATTAACGGAGGCTTTGCTATTTATTATCTCTTATCTTTACCAGTTTAGTTCTTCGGAAGTCTAGGAAATATGTCACTAAAAACTTCGCCTGAACCGCTATCTTAGGAAGACCTAGATTCTTTTAGCAACTTCTGCGAATCACTACATATAAATAATTCGTGCGTCCTTTTTTAGATCTCTAAAGAAAACATCGTTAGTAAACTCAGTCCTTTGACATAAAAGGTTCTAGTAATATTTTAGCTTATCCTAATTATGTTTATAAAATAAACAAAGTATCGAAAATATCTCCGATACAAACTTTACTAGGTATAGGGGTTCTGGCAAAATAAACCTATGGAGAGGCCTATGTCCAGAAGTGGACGAATATTGGGCTTTTTTTTCTTTTTTTTTTTTAATCACTATGAACAAGCGTTTGACCACCATCCTGCATGATGTTAAGCAGCGATGTGGTCTACGATGGAGCACACTTGTTCATTAGGTACCTATTCACCCGCGACTTGAAGACCTTCAAACTATACTGCGCAGGAAACACAGACTCTGGCAAGTCGTTCCACATCCTGGCGGTACGCACTATGAAATGCGCGGGCTGATGATGATAATGATGACGATAAAACTTAAATGGAACCGGAAACGATGTTGACTCCAGGATCTGATGTACAATTCTGGACCATTCCAGAATTGTGCCTATTCCTACATTATATTACCTACGTCGTTACCAATTATGTATGACAGTAAAGGGTTGGATCTGTTCAGTATTAGTCCCGGTCCTTTGGAAGGGTTTTAATGAGAAATTGCTCCCGGGCGCATTGATTTATACCGGTTACAAGGCTTACACTTGGCACTTTCTACAATTAGGTATTCGTTATACCTACTTGTAAAAAATCCTTAGAACTCATGTCCATGAAATCTAACCTTAATATCTTTAAATCTCAATTTTTAACGTTTATTTATCTGACATTAAAAACACACAATAAAGCACAATGTAATCCAAACAAAATCCAAAATAAAATTAACAAAAAGAAAAATTAAATTACCCGGAAAAAATCTGAGCGATAATGTCGAATTTTGCAGTCTTATTATTGTAAATTTTACAATTATTATACGATAAATTATATAGTGGAAATACAGATTAGGTGCATTCATTTATTTATACATGTTTCGAGTTAAATTAATAATAAAAGGGAGGAACAGGGGATTTTTGACGTGGATGGAATTGGATCTAGCATATTAAGCACGGAGAAAATTCATAATCAAACGCACCTTTCGGTATCCTTGCTAACATCAAATGCCTTAGCTCATCACTAAACCATAATATCGGAACCGAACCCGTGGCCATCGTTCCGGGAGAGCCAAGGATCAGGATGCCCTGACCACTACTCCAAGCCGGTTGGCCAATTCACCAAAATTAATCCAAACATAATATTAAGAGAAAATTAGCAAGGACAAAGCCACCACTTTTTGGAATTAAAGGAATAATTAATTCTCAAAGAATGTCTTAAAACACTTTTTAAGGCAAAATTTTAGGGAATTCCCGGGACGAATTAATCCAAGCAAGAAACTGTTTTGAAGCAAGTAACCTACATAAAATATAGAAGAAGCTTTTAAATATTCAAGACTGGTTATATTTAAAATGCTAATTAATAATGAATAGACGCATTACTGCACACGGTACATTACAAAATTTTGATGTAAAATGCAAATAAACTGACTTCAACATATAATATTTTGAGAATTTTGAAATTATTTCTTGGGGGCCACTGTCGAATCTGACCTAAATTGTATAACTAAACGGGAAAGCTTTGAAACAAAAAAAATAATGAAAATCGTATTTTCAATTGTATTTTATTTAAACACAATGGACAAGCGTTTGACCTGCCTGATGTTAAAGCAGCGATGTGGTCAACGATGGAGCACACTTGTTTATTAGGTACCTATTCACCCCAGTGCATGACTTGAAGACTATTTTTATTGTGTTATTACGTGTGCAAAGTTTTTTTTTAATATTTCAAGCCAATCTTAATCTGTACAAGTTGATGGTTGAACTTACTTTGTCCGTTTCATAGGTACGTAGTCTGAAATATTAATCAGTACTATAGTGTCGCTTGTAGCATATTTTGTCTCTTTTACACAAACACGAATGCAGAGAGGCTAAATATACTTGAGCAGAGATCTGATATTGAAGGCATTTTCAGAAAATATAAATAATATAAATATAAATATTTTACAACAACACACACATTGCCTTCATCCTATGTTAAGTAGCCAAAACACTTGTGTTATGGAAATCAGACAACGAGATATATTTACTTAAATACTTAGTTTTTCTTTTAAATACATACTTTTATAAATAAAACACCCAGACACATCCAACAAGTACTTAAAAGCTCATCACCTAAATACTTGCCAGCGGTGGGAATCGAACCCACGGCCCTACGGAGCAGAGGCAGACATGCTGACCACTACACCAACGGGCCCGTCAAAGTACAGAATCTGACCTATTTCGTTTTTAATCTCGTCAAATTAGTTATCAAAATTAAATTTCGTTAATTAGTTTAAAGAATTTATTGATTAATTAGCAACAGTTGGTAGGTAGGAAAAATAAATTACGTTATATGCATTAAGATCATTTAATAATTCATAATGAATTGATTTTTGACAAGTCAAGTTAGATTGAAATAATAATGTTAAGATTAGACGCGTAATAGAATTATTATTTCTTCATAAAATAATGCTATGCTAATTTACGTTTTTTCTTTATTTTTACATAGAATAGATTATACTAACATTTCGTAAGAATAATTAATAAACAAAAAAATAAGTCACTATGACAATACATTATTAAATGTTTCTTAAGTCTATATGAAGTATATGCAGTAGCATTTAGTATCTACTTACAATAAAATAAAATACTTTTATTTTTGCATATTTTTATGAATTAACTCAACAACTACCGGACCAAATTTAGATAATACTTTCTCCATTATTAGGAAGCTACATTATTGCAGAGTAACATGCACAATTTCCGTCACACAAGTACTTTTTATCCTGATCGATGTCACATAACAACGAAATAAATTGAAAATTAATTACATTACAATACGCATTCATTTTAAATATAATAAACTGTAATCTAATAATTTAGTTTAGAGAAACTTTTGGTAAACGTTCCTAATTGGTAAAAAAAACCTAATTCCCCATGCCTGTGTCAAAAAATATTGTAAAGTTGTGACAAATATTCAACCTTAGACTAAGAGAGGGTGGTAATCCCAGAATGGCCAAGAATCACGGGGCCTAAGTCTACACACATCAAAAGTGTCTAGGGATCAAGTACAATTTAGAAGATTGCAATCAAGAATATGTTTTACAAATAAATGAATTCATTCATAATTTATCCAAAATGTGGTGATAAGTCATTGATACAAGCATGGGGAATTAGGTAGGAGACCAATCCAGAAGATTAGATTTGATTTAAACAAATTAGATTTTTTTTAGAGCTAAAAATGCTCTTGATCCCCTAGACACTTTTGATGTGTGTACTTACCTGCCTAACATAATAATTTTATGTCCTGAAAAATACTGGTCTCCTCACTATGATTCAATTTATTCTGAAACAGCAATAATCAGTATTTACAGCTTGTACTTTTTAAACGACTTCGAAAAAAAAAATATACTTTCTCAATTCCGTCACGGAATGGCATAAACTGCTTGAAGCACTGCACACGGTTTTAATGTTTATATTTGCTTCCAGGTGTTCGTGGTGATGACGCACATTTCCGGTGTTCTCTACTTCCTGTCCACGGCCATCAACCCGATACTCTACAACATCATGTCTAACAAATTCCGGGAGGCTTTCAAGGTAAAAGATCACCTCTTCATACAAACTTACCGGTTACTTATCAGCCAATGATTGCCACTTTATATGAAAGAGTAGATTTTTTTTTCGTTTTTCACTTAGGGTTCCTTGGGAAAAGTTGTATATAAATAAAGTATCCTGGGTTCAGTAACTTTCTCGAATTTTGCCAACGTTTTTGATTTAACGTTGTATAATGATGGTTGAGTATAGATATACAGGCTTCGGGGTCATGATCCGGACCAACATTTCCTAACACAGAAAATTGTAGCGATTCCAACAGTGTAGTTGTTTTTGTGCCTGAGACATTTGAAATTTCTTAAAATCTATCGTTTTTTACCGTTTATTTCCAAAAAAATATGGTTACACAAACATTTATAACAAAACATTTTGTTGAAGAAAAGAAGTACCTATAGCATTGAAATCGAAATTTGATGAGTAAGAAAAAATTGTTCCGGATCATGACCCCAAAGTCACCCGGTATATTCGACGGGCTCGTTGGTGTCTGGGTGTTTTATTTATATAAGTATGTATTTAAAAGAAAAAAAATAAGTAATCATATTTCGTCGTCTGAATTCCATAATACAAGTGCTAAGCTACTTAACATGGGATGAAGGCAATGTGTGCATTGTTGTAAAATATTTATTATTGTTATTACATATGACTAATGTTAGAACCAACTCAGAAAGAGCATACAAGGTCAAAGCGAATGTTGTAAAACTTTAGAAAAACAAATCCCATGATAACAACACTTCGGAAATGACTGCAAAAAAAATTACTTCATAAATTATTTCTGAAACCTACAATAAACCAGTATTTTAGTGCCAATCCAAAAATAAAATAACACGGCGTACAAACTAGTATGTTACCTAATCGTTTGTTTTATGGCTCTCATAAAATTATCTTAGCAATATTATAAACGTGAAAATTTGGATGGCAGTATGTTAGTCTTTCACGCAAAAAAACTGTTGGATCGGATTTCATTGAATCTTTATCATAATTTAGCATTTAAATCGGAATAACATACAGCCTATTTCTTTCTCGATCTGGAATTTCCCCGACTATATTTTATCCAAAAAATTTCCACACGAGATAAACCGTGGGTAACACCGACGTTGTACGTTGACTCATCTGGGACGATCCCTGCAGGAGATCGTCAAGGACACAAGGGGTTTGTTGCGGTTCCTCGAGGAGCTGGGGTGGTTGGAGTAGCGCCAACCAAATCACGCACAATAGACGTCGAGCTGCGGAAACGCCCCGTATCATCTACATCCACACCGTCGTTTTTCATTCTTTCTTTCGTTCTTTCCATACAATGACTGCAGGATAATCAGGCTTATTCCGATTATCCACCCTAGAAAATCTACCCCCGGATGGGTATTAGGAAAATGCGCGCTCGATTATTACCTGCCATACAATTTAAATTGAATCCATGTAACGAGGTGGATTCTTGAACGCATGTTTTGCCACTATACACCCTGGGGTGGATTTTCTAGGGTAGATATTCGGAATAAAGCCTTGGGCACACCAAACGCGGGTCGTGTGAGGGTCGTGCGCGGAGCAGGAGCAGCGTTTGAGCTGCTTTTTTGGTGTGTCGTGCTTCATACATTTCCCTGAATTACAAACAGCGCGGATCCGCGCTGCTCCCGCGCTGCGCACGCCCCGCTTTTGGTTTGCCAGAGGCATAAGCCCAAAATAAAAGCCAACCTGAGAACAGTCACTGCAGTTATCTTAGCATGGACGCGTAGACTTGAGTCTCGAAGTGCCATCTCTTCCTATCGTTCCAATCAGAGCAGCAATGCTTATAGCATAAAACGAGAGAACACCCCAAAAAGAGTTCACTAGTCTGTTTTGTCCAGCGACGCAATATAGAAATGCCCTGAGACGGTGCTGTTTTATAAAATAAAATAAAATTTATTTATTTATTCAGGCCACATAGAGTGCAATATTTTACAGAATTTTTACATCCTTCGTTTTTAACTCGCCTATTTTTCAGTTCTTATTTTGATGTCATATTATTTTTAGTGTCGATTTAGAGCAATAAAGTATAATTTGTGATTCTGTTTCAGTGACATTTTCCATTGGCTTCTAGCTGTTGTTATGCTCTCAGGGAGTTAAGCACGGGATTTATTCAAATCTTCTCTTTCGAGATCTTATAGGTAGTTAAATATTATTGCTCTGACATGAGCAGTAGAAATAATCATTTAAAGACAATTCTCCGCGTGAATGTTAACCGTACCGTAAGCGACGTCACGATACATGAAGTAAGTATTATTTATTTTCACTCCATGAAATTTTAAAGGAAAATGTCGTGTTTCTTTAAAAATGATAAAACATCCTTTTTTTTAAATCTTTATTTATGGAGGAACTTGGTACAAATTACAGACCATGAGGTCCTCGTCGAGGCAAAATATTTTTACAAATGACAACTTATAATTAGGATACTAAAAGTAACAAACAGATGAAACTTAAATTAGTTGCTAGTTATTTTGTATCTTAATCCAGTTCTCGCTAATTTATATAAAATTCTAGCTTCATCCGACAGAGGAGAAGTAAAACGTCCTGCGACGAAGTTGACCGTTTTGATATTTTGAACCTATAGACCTCGTACTCTATCCCAAGAGGAAAATTCTATTACTTCATTTAATCAGTGACCATTAAAGCGTAGACATGACCTACATTTCAGGACAGTCCGAAGGAAACACGCAGTGTACTTTGAACTTACCCCCACACAGCAAGAGTCAACGCCTAGTATAGTTTTGTATCTAAAGTGTTTACATTGCATACAACCCAATACAAAGGAAAATGAATGCATAAACATTATTCTTCATTGAGAAAATGAGAAAGGCCCCACGTACAGACTATGAATACTGAAGGTACAACCTAAGTAAGGTTCAACCTTAATATAAGACAGTACTTTGTCATAAAAACTTACGAAGGATATCTTGAAGTTATAAAAAACCTCAGTTCGTGCCTGAAACTTTTTACTGTGTTTTTTTTAACGTACCTTTTTTCGGTGTGATTCTGTAATCGGCAGATGCTGTAGGTGGCAGATTAACGAAATGGGAGTAATAATTTACGTTTTGTTCAATGTTAACCGCAGTGTATTTTTAATTAGTTACAAACCTATAGAGAGCACAAAATATATCTTACTTTTGACTATTTAGGTACTTTATTTCTAATATTTAGAAATTATATAAGATATATAAGATTAAGAATAATATAACCTAATTTCTATATATTTTCAGTCTTCTGATCTTTGTCTAGTTGTATCTTCCATCACTCCTTTTGTTTCGTAAAATAGTCATAATATGTCAATTACTTAATTCATAGAGGACTGTACAATATATCTTTCCAGCATATGTCGTTTACAAAATCTGCCTTTCTGAAATGTTTACATTCACCGACAAAATGTTTTTTTAGAGCTACTTCAGTCAGAGTCTCCAAACACGAGCAATGGTGACTCTGACATTTGTAAAAAGATAAAATGCAACAACAAATTACTCCACTACTTTTTTTAGTTCAGCCTGTTACATTATGCTGGTAACTCTTGGCCATTAGCCATACAACGACTACATTTAAATGTTCCACATTTTACCTCAAAACACTATTGACAACCAGCCTTCCTAGCACAGCTCTCCAAGAAAGAAGCGACAAGACATACATAATAAC
>SJJU01005490.1:0-31205 GCA_012932125.1 Conopomorpha cramerella | reverse complement strand
GGTATGTAACTGCTGTTAATAGTGCTGATCTGGGGCGTAAAAACCTACTTTTTCCCAAAATCTTTCAAGATGTTCTGGTTGCGAACGGAATTACATATCAGGAGACGAACTGTTATACTATAAATACATCGCTACCATCAATTTAACGGTTCACAAAGCATATTTAACCCAACGTGCCGAGTAGCGAGCCTATCGCCGTAACAGGATTCACACACCTTATGGTAAGCGACTTTTCATCGCGATGTTTTCCTTCACTGTATGATATATTTACGTGTAGACTAAAAGCTTTTAGCGACTGTGTTATATACGGTTAAAAGAATGTAATGTTTTTCCTCAACATCCGACACTACTCTTTGTCCCAAACAGGGAGAAGGTTTTACGCGCATACGTAAGCCTATATAGTGACCGTTTGCACCAAACTTGAGTGCTAACTTTAACTTTGGACTGTCAAACTCCGTAGAGAAACACAAGTTTGTAACGAACTTAGGACTATTGAATGTAACAAATATACATATATAGATAACTTAATAGATATCGGTCTCGGATTATTGAAAGTAACATATGACTCATATTGATTTTAAACGTTATTGGAGTGACAAATTCGATAAGTGCACAAGTCTTTTTTTAAAATCCTGCTGAATTTTAAAAACGAAATTTAATATAAAATAAAGCCAATTTATGCATATTAACTATTATTATTACACCGACAATCCGTTCCCTTTGTGCATACAACAGTGGCCTATTTATAATGCAAACGTTATTACATCGGAAAATTAATTTATCTGTCTTGTGCAAGGTAAACTGTGGCTCTGTGAAACGAGGAACTACCAGTCGCGTTCAGGTGTTTTAATGCGAAATATTTGTGCTTCGCGGAATAGCCGCAATAAAGGGAAAATTAACTCTGAAATATCAACCCCTAGTTAACATTGTCTAGTATCATATTTGTTGCCGACAATACAGGGTCGAAAGGATACCCTAGGATACCGGAGCCCGCTTATACACATCTTATAGAGTTAGTTTTATCCAAGATCAAAGCCCAGAAACGAAAAAAAAAATTACTTCGTACAAAGGCTATAGAAGGTGTTGTTGTGTTATGCAACATTGTTTGAAAGGTTCAAAGTGTTTGTTCGTCACTTGTTATTCGAATCGATGGAATACGGAGAAGGTCAGAGCTAACCGGCCTTGTATGGGTTTTCATTCCATACTATGTAATTATAGCTGAATGTAAACCTTAAATTATTCGAAGATTGTTGAAATTATCCTGTATGAATCCTGTATTACTCATATCATACATCGTTTTCTGATTAATAAATTTTCCTGGAAAATACACAGGTTTTGTAACACAATTTTACATTCATTCACGATTAAAATATAAAATAAGTGTAAATATAATTTTATTCTATATAAAGCTCATCAACAAAAAATCTTGACATAACTTCCTCACAGACAATTATAAAAAAACTTAAAATAAAACCATAGAATTCTCTAACTCAATTGGTATTTCTTTATCCTTATGATTTGCATAAAACGGGAGGCCACGGTAAAAATTTCTGCTCAGCTCAGTCTGTCTACTTTTATGAAATAAATAAACATGCCCATCCCAATATAAAATTATTAAATCTTAGACATCATAAACTCGAATCAAGTAACAAAAAAAATTGTTATGAAACAGCAAATAATAAATAAGTGTTACTGATACTAGCGCCATCTAAGGACGAAACCTGGACCCACAATGTCCTGTCGACATTCACGTCTCGTTAAACATTATTCGCTCTACATGATCTGCTGCCTACATGTAGAGGGCGCTGTATGTAGAAACTTCCCGATTTTCGGAAAGTGAGCAATCCTATTGCTTGATGGCGCTGTTGTTGATTTATTTATTTATTGTATATCTACAAGCTGATATATTTTGGAATAAGCAACGGCATTCACGTAATAATAGAGAAATACAATGCGCCACCTAGTGAAAATTTGCGAAAATATTTAAAATTGGCATCGTTTTTTTAGTAGACGTTTATTATTATTCCGAAAAACTTTTGGCTGCTACTGATGCCTGAGTAACATAGGCATTGTATGCAGAAATTCAAAGAAAACATGAAAAACACGACACTGCACATAGTAGGTACCTATAGATATAGTATGTTTCACTTACTTGATTGTGAGGGAAAGTCCCGTCCTTGTCGATTGCGTTGACCTGCGTGACCTTAGTGCCGATGGGCTCCCCCTCCAGCACCGTCTCCTGCTCCCGCTCCGTGAACAGGGGAATCTCGTCGTTCACGTCTTCCAGGTGGATTTCCACTGTGGCTTCGGAGGCCAGCTGCTGGGCGCCATTGTTCTGTACGGATGTAAGAGAGGTTAAGTTTCACTTTGTAAATAAGAGGACTGCCAGTTACAGTGTCGAGAAAGTGGTCACTACTAATCACAGCCCGAAGCCCTCAAACTCTAATACGCTGCATACTTTTGCTTGAGCACAACATTTCGGAAGGACTTTTATGGTCGCTCAGCTCATGGTTCACCAAATGCATTTAACCCAATGTAACACGGCTCATCGCCGTTATGGCTATAGGTACACACATCAAAAGTGTCTATATAGGGATCAATAACATTTTTAGCTCTAAAAAAATCTAATTTATTTAAATCAAATCTAATCTTCTAGATTGGTCTCCTACCTAATTCCCACATTTTGTACTTATCATATACTTATCACAACATTTTGAATAAATCATGAATGAATTCAGTTTTTGTAAATATATTTTTGATTGCAATCTTCTAAAATGTACATGATCCCTAGACACTTTTGATGTGTGTACCTATATTATACCACATTATCCCCCTTACTAATAAACTCGGTGTTACTTAAACCTACGTTGTTACAGTTCTATTGAAACTGGTTATTCCCTATTTGACATACAACTGACAGGTTAAGTTGACCTTGGTATTACTGCGGAATAGTTATACCGCGGTTATGAATAGGAACATTTTATGTAGGTTTTGTCATAAAGTGTTCCTTCAAAGGAAGTCAGAATATGGCATTAATTTATTTTCTACTCACCTCAACACGAATAGTCAAATTGTATTCCTTTATACTTTCATAGTCCAAGGGATGGTTAACTTTAATATCGGCCCAAGTAAACCCTTGTTCCCCTCTCTGTTGCAGGTAGAACGTATGAAACTTGTTCGTTTGAGCTGTAGAGCCGGGCATCAGTCGATAAAACACCGTAGGGTTGTTCTCTATCCCAGAACTGAAAACGTTAACTAAGATTAGTAACGAAATAACACAGTTATAGGAAGGAACATCAAAACAAGTCACAACAACAAAACACTAGACATTTTAATATCAAGCTACCTATGATCGTTACATCTACTTTTAGATTACTGAAATATGAATCTGATTCTATACCTAGTACAAAAAGTCAAGAGAGTAACACTTAATTCTTTTTAAATTACTGGGTTAACAATAGTTTCATACATAAACTGTCAAATTCTATGATAATATTAGTAACCCCAGCATTTTAAAAAGCTAAAATATTACGCTCTTGCAGTTTCTGACTGTACTAAAATTATCGTTAATCTTTATGAATAGCAAATGAAACGTGGTACCTACTTGTTTATAAGGCCATTAATAAAAAGGATTTTTAACTTAAAAAAGAGTTTCGAATAAAAAAACTAAAAATAATGAGCAAAGAGTAAGAATGTGACATTTTGAACATAAAAATATGGAATAGTACAATACAAAAAAAAATAATAAACAAAAATGGGTTAATAAGGTGAGTTAGTAAATAGTTATATTGATGAGATATGTTTCAATGCTCCCTTGCGTTTAACATGAAATAATTACAATACTTTTAGATTTAAATTTAATTATTTTAGGTACCGACATAAAAATAATATTGTTACTACTAATTTAATAAGTGTCTAGATTACATTGACACAATGATCACATATCTCATCAATAATTCTAGCAAAGTAAGTTCGAGAGAGTGGTTTTTTAAGACAGACATGTGAAAATACCGTGGCCCATTGCCAGCGATCGACGCGCAAACGTGTAATATGATGGAAGATGATGATGCTGATGCAAAACGTGTAAACATGACAACGAACGTGACAATCCGACAACATCCCAGTTCGGTGGTTTGGTTCATTAACCTTGATTTTTCAAGCTCATTTCATAACTGTAGGGAAGGATGCCTTAACAAAATCAAATATGCTTGAAGATAAATGTATGCGCTTACAGGTAATGAAAGGCAGGCAGACTTGTGCAAATCTGCTAGGTATAATATCATTTTTTCGTTGTCCTAGATGTCGTACATACTACTTACCTAATAGATCGATTGTTATTCCATAAGTAATTAGAATATTACCAATAACTACTAACATTTGGGTACTACGTTTGGCACTTTGATCCCTGCCGAACGATCCCTGTTCAACAGAAAAACTAAGCAATTTCTGCCGATTGAAAATCACTTATTTAAAATACATAATCGAAGGGTAAAAAGTTAATGAAATATTGAAATAAACGATCAAAACTGTATTACAAAACGACCATCTAACATTTATCTATGACTGATTACATTACAAAGCTACCGATTTCGACATCTATGAGATAAATTTTAATCTTCAAGATCATGCTTAGGTATGTGAACCTAATATTAGGTAGCTTTCGAATACATGGTACAGAAATATACTTTTATAGGTACTGTCTAGGCTACCTCTATCGCCTACATGCAATAAAAACATGGATGGATACCTACGACATACGTTAAACCAAAATGCCAATTTTATACGTAAATAATTTTGGACATCAGAAATACCCAGACAGAATTTTACCAGAATAAATTGTTAAATATTTCATTCTTCTCTAAAATACTATTATGTTTTAACTAGTGCAGCGTTCGTATTGATTATGATTGTGACCAAAAGTCAAAACTTTTCTAGATATCAAGGACCTGTTTCACCTCGTCAAGCAGGTAACTTAAAAGGTGTCCAATCCCGTCTCCCATTTCGTAAAAAATAGATTAATTTGTGCAGCCTAATTAAGATATGAATGTGGGTATGTCATCAATATGAGTTATTTGTCTCTGCATATTATGTTATCTTAGCGCTTATTCTTACTCGTCAATGTGAAAGAGGTCCCAAAGTTGCAACATTTTTCAAAATGGATATTTCTGATTGTCCACCGAGATTTCCGTTCAAGCAGTGCTCCCGCCAAACACGTGAATCATATCAAAAGTCGGGTGACAGTCGACACGATGCTTCGGAGACCACCGACACACATAGTTCGTGACCATATCGCCAAGTGTTAGGCAGAGATAAATGACGGAAGAGGCTTGCGCGCCGCATCAACCACAACATTGCATTAAGCAGGTCTAAATTCAGATTTCCATTTAGACCGGCGTAATATATCAAAGCCAACAGCCCCACGTGTCTTAAAGCTGGTAAACACAGAATCAAGACCATCTGCACCGGTCGTAAGAAAAATGAAAAGTGGTAAATGTAAAGTAGTATGAATGTATGTAGTTGATAGCGGCGCGTGGTGCATGGGCTGCGTGCGGAGCCCGAGCCTTGTTCGCACGCACCTTGCTTTCACCGACAACACTTTGGCGCCGACAGGCAAGTTCTCCTTTATGAAGATCGGCCCGTAGACCGTGTGGTCCCACACGGGGGGATTGTTCGCGCGATCCACTACGTCTATCTGGACCTCGACGGATCTCGCCAACGGCGGAAAACCCTTATCCTGGGCCATAGCCTCCAATCTGTACGTCTCTCGCTAGCGGGGAAAGAGCCGAAACAGACAAAAACCACGTCGTTAGTAGTGTTAAATAGCGGGAGGCCGGGCGGCCCAATACCAACCTGGCTTTCACACTGGTCACTACGGTACCCACTGTGACATTCTCTTTGATGTGAACGGGGCCATACTTGGTCTTTTCCCAGATGGGGGGCTTATTGTTCCTGTCTACGACGTCTAACTCAACGTCCACGTCCGCGCTGGAGGGCGGCGCGCCGCGGTCGGAGGCGCGCACGCGCAGCCGGTACCGCTCGCGCTACACCAACCAACAACCGTCAGCAACGCAAACGCAAATACAAAACAAACAAACACACATAACTTAAATCAACTGAAATCACTAAAACTATTAAATAACAAAAAAAATATACATCTTTCAATCTCATCGTCATAAAAATTATTGGCTTCAATTTCAGTTGGTAAATTATTGATTAATTCTAACAGACATCGCACGGTCATTCTCAAAGCTAAAAATAAAAATAGACTCAAGGAATGAGACTGGACAGTGATAGACCTGGCGTACGTCAGCTCGCACTCCCTCTGGCGACAATCGTACGTCGTACTTACAGTTACTCTCTACTGTAGCCAATATATTGAAGATTGTGCACCAAATCAAATCGGAAATCTAGTAGTATTGTATTTTACAAGATTTCTGTACAAGAAGAGTAAAGACAAACTGTACATTAATGATACTTTTTACAATAACAAACTAAACGGTCTAAACTATTAAGAAAAATAAAAATGAATAAACTAAACATAAAGCAGGCAAGTGCATGCAGCTTCGCATACAAGACATGGCGGAAAGGTCAGATGCCATAGGAGGATTTCTAGTGACCTCGTAACGACTACAACGAAACGACACTCATTTAATGGTATTATATTACACGATGGACGTTACGGTTACTGTACAATTTGAGAGAACGTAGCCCCTTTCACAGAAGGAATATGTCACAACAGGCAAGATAGCTACATTGTCCGCAGACAATCTAACCATCTTGATTATCAACTAACATATTATACATTTATGATAACAGAAGTTGCACCCTGTAAAAAATTTAAACATTATAATGGAAATGTATAGATGATAGGCGTAGCATGAGTGGTCGTCTGGCAGTTACGGTACATGGCGACGGGGTCGAACCGTCCGCAACGAAGTCGCTCCGCAAATAAAATAAATCAGAGATTAGTAAAAAAACATGTACATATAATACAGAGAGATATATGTTAAAAGCGTAAGCTCTCCAAAATCAATCGACCGTTTTACTTAGAATAAAATAATGAAAACTATGTCAGTGCTTCAATATACAAAGGTGCTGTTTACGAAACTGTACATGTTTTAGAACTAAACATAACGTATCTGGTGAGCATTATTTACAACAGTCTTTGTCTGCAGCAGTAGGTATGGTACACTAGTCGTATCGTAGGTAAGAGTTTGCAAGTTTGCGGTGCAGAAACAAGATGGAACGAGGTCGGTGCGTTCCCACGGCGCAACTCAAACTAACCGTGCTGCAAGAGGAACAAGCAGCACATTCGATGGACGCCTGCCGCCGCCGCCGCCGCGCTCGGGGAACTTCCGCACTCCGCGCCCGACACGTCACTCCCGCCCGCGCTAGCCTACACCGCTCGGACGACAACCACTCTTTAACTTAAGGCTCAAATTTCCATGTACAGTTTATATCCGAGCCGTCTAGACTAGCGCCACACTAACTATTTAGCGACCACCAAAGCAATCACTTGCTCAAAACGGGGTGAAATATACACAATGTGCAGTTTGAAAGCACCAAGATCTTATTTACAGTTAATTAAAGGCGGTTCAAGGATTGTAATCCTTCGAGTGACGTTCAGCTTATTAACATCGTTATTGCTGGCAGGTAATTATGAAACTCCAAGTGCATGAAATTCACCGATGCTTTTTCTGTATCAACAAGCTGTACAATTTTTAATTTAGAACTATTTACACTGTAATAAACCAAAAATGTGCCAATTCGTATACGTTATTATGGGCAGCACTCATCCATCAAACTTCGGAAGTTTTCTCATTCGCGCTTCACGCTGCTTACATCACACTGTTTTACGTTATACTTATAATAACTTACGAGCTAATGAGAGTCTCAAAGATACTTACGTCGAGCGGCTTCTTAAGTATAATCCAACCAGATTCTGGTTGGATTTCAAAATACTCAATATCAGCAGGATTAAAAGGAGCGCTTAGCGTGTAAACAATAGCTCCATTGTTATCCGCATCTTCGTCAGATGCAGATACCCTCAATATATTAGTACCAATACTGGCATCTTGTTTCACATTTTCCACATATTTCTGGAATACGAAAACGTTTACACTTATTATAGGATCTAAGACATGCCGAATGTGATTCATGCAAGCATAGTAGTGTTCCGCGTGATAGTGCAATAGTAAGCCTTACTTGTCGGTCAAAGAGGGGCGGGTTGTCGTTGACGTCTGTGATCTCCACAGTGAAAGAGCAGACGCCCTCCAGGGATGGGTCACCTTGATCAGTAGCTTTAACTGTAACTGACACGAATTTACCATCGTCGCCTTCTCTGTCGAAAACTTTGTTCGTTGTTACTTCGCCAGTTTCCTCGTCGACGGTGAATTTAGTTCCTTTTTGGTTGGGTTGCTGTACAATAGAATATTTCACTTGTCCGTTGACGCCTTTGTCGTCATCCGTGGCGTGTACCTTGATGACGGGGCTGCCGTTGGGTGCGCCTTCTTCCACTTTCGGGTAGTAAGTGTGACAATCCTTGAAAATTGGCTTGTTGTCGTTTACGTCGGTGATGAACACTACGACTACAGCGGTGGAGGTGTGGATAGTGGCATCGCCGTTAACGCAGCACGCTCCATCATCCAAGGCGGTGACGTTGAGTTCGTACTTGTCCCGGTCGAGGGAGATGGCCTTGTTGTGTAGACGGATGACGCCAGTGATTTCTTCGATGACAAACTGCCCGGAGGAGGTGCCGCCACCGACGAAACCGAAACGAACGTTATCGCCGTCCTTGTCTGATGCCACGACAGTGGTCACCAGAGTGTTGGGTCCGGCGTTCTCGTCTACGTTCGGCGTGTACACCTGCTGCGAGAACTTCGGTTCTTCGTCATTTTTGTTCTTAGTGTACACGCGAACCGTTGCTGTACCACTTTTAGCAGGTTCGCCCTTGTCTTTGGCTGTAACGACAAACTCATAATAGGCGTTGTTGTTATCGGCGTCCAGTTGCTTGTTATTCACTATCACTCCGGCAGAATCCACGGCGAAATGGTCATCTGGAATTAGAAAAAAAAACATGTTTAATAAAATACCGTATGTATTCCGAATAAATCTTGAATCATTTACTGACGTAAATGAAGTTTAAACCAATATTTAGAAAATACAAAAGCATATTTACCTGAAACGAGATACTCGATCTCAGCGTTCTTTCCAGAATCAGAGTCCATAGCCTTGACCTTGAGTATGGAGGTGCCGAGGGGGATGTCTTCGTCAACATTGTGTGCCTGGTAGTCCGGCAGCTCGAACTTGGGCGCGTTGTCGTTCACGTCCGTCACACGGATTGTCAGCTGTAAGTAGGAAACGTACACATTAGTCCCGCGTGTTCCATTAGCGCCGCAGGTAACTATGGCATTATGCTGAGACGTGACCCTTTAACCCTTAATCAAACAAAGGCTAGTATGTATATTCCCAGTTGTAGAATGTTCCCACTTGACCAAAACATACTTTGAACCTTATTGAATGTCTTCACTGGAATTATCCAAAGGTTTTAGAGAAGTTATCATATAATGATCACCTCAAACAGTAAACAATATATTCACATTGTACTGAAAAGCCAGATTTTATGATAAACATCATCCGGGTTTATGTGATGGACTCGGTAATTAGAAGAAGAAACGTCAGTAGAGTCCGAAATCCATCAGAAAAGTACCTGACCTTGTCTGATTAAGGGTTAACAAAAGTGGGCCCTGTCACACGATGAGTACTACTCAGTGCGAGTTGATTGTTTTCTGTTTATCTTGTGTGTGTGTATGTATACACACAAACATTTGTATGTGACCTTTATTTCTAAGTTGTTTCTTTTTGTTATTATTGCTCTTATGTAATTAAATATGTACATAAATAATGTTTACCTTTGTACTAACTTAAATAGAAAAAGTTCCTCGAAATTATTACTTTTGTCTATAATGCGACATAATACGATTCGCTGCTCGAGCAGGATTTTTTAAAATATCCCGGACGACGGCCGTCCGAAACCGAATTTATATTTGCATGATACAAAGCCCGTTGCAAATTGTCAAGCATGTAGCAAGCTTAATAATCTTTGTTACAGGTTTTTGAAACCGACCAAAGGCTTACTGGGATACTGTTATGTGCAATCCCAAACATACCTCCTTGTATACAACGCACGTACTGCATCAGACTTTTGAGATTTTTTATCGTATCTTCGACACAATTCATTAAACCCGGTGAACAATATTGAGTAATAATGTCTGGCGCGTTTCATTAAAAAAATTAGTGTTTTTAACACAAACCTCGACTGACGTGGAGAAACCTCCGGAGTCCTCTGTAGCGGTGACCACGAGTGAGTACACGTGAGGCTGTCTCAGATCTTCAAAGTCGAGCTCCTTAGCCAGCTTCACGACCCCCGACGTAGGTCCAATGTTAAAGGTGCCAGCCCCTTGACCTTGCGCCTTCAGGGTGTACCGGATCTCGCGGTCGGCGAACGACTTTGCTTTCACTGATATTATGCTGAAAAAAGTATATGAAATGATGTGTAAGTACACTGTAATAATTTGTCAGTTATAAGGGGTAAAGATTCATTAAAAAAACAAGAAGTTTCATAACATTCACGTATACACACACCACAGCCAGACTATCTGTATGAACACATCACAATGTTAAATTCACCTACACCACCCAATAGATGGCGGTAGTAGTATCGAAAACGTGTGTATATCCAAACATTTAAGAAACTTGCCGGTAGAGGCACTGTTTAAGGGTTTTAAAGGTATAAAATAACATAACCAAAAATCGAAGGGTATAAAGTTTCCTGATTGTTAACTTTATTTTACGGAACCCAGTAAAGTTCAAAATATGTTCTGCTCTAGCTACCTATGATCTCATTACTCCCATATAACGCAGAGGCACTTTCTAAAACAATTGTGTTAAATAACCAAAACATTTTTCAAATGAATAATAACTAAGGGTAAACTTTGTAACTTGCAGTATATAACTTAACGAACATTTTTCGTACAAAACAACTAAGTCTGAAATGTACGACATACAAGTATGCTTAATAACATCTGATTAGAAAGTCCTAGCTCAACAAATGATTAAGATCGGAATCTTTGTCTGGATGAAATAATTATATGCCCCTTCTGAATTTAAACTCCGTATAATGTATGTCTTAAAATACTCACTCAGAGTCCTTTTTCTGGTTTTCAGCAATCTCAGCCTCATAGCTGGAGAGGTAGAACTGTGGCGCCCTCTTTCCTCCCACAATGCTTAATCGCTCTTCCGCCGTCGATTGGAAACGTCGCTCGTCCACGCGGCCATTCTGGAAATTGTGATTGGCATTTGTTTTAATTTAATTGTTTCGAAGGAAGGAAGGGAATATCGTACTTTCCATTTTAGGCCCATTTAATACGAAGGAAATCGGGGTTGTGAACTTTTCTGACTCGGTAAATGTTGTGAGAAGTCGTAAAATATTAATGGCTAACAGCCATAAAAGTTATCGGAGATGAACCAATTTGCAATAATATTTTATAAATTAGAAGTAGCTCAGAAGAGTTCAAGCCTATTATCGCTCTGCTATAAACTCTTCTTAGTTATCATATTTAAACGTAAACGACACCCATAATCCCTAATAAGGTATACAGAACCTTTGGTGACACGCTCATATTAGAATAAAAGAAATAATAAACTAACCTGATCCTCAGCTTTGACATACAGCACATACTCCATATCGAGCTGGAATGGGTCCGTGCCCCTGGTCCTTACAACTCCGGACCTTTCATCAACCTCGAACCTTCCTCCAGTACGGTCCCGTACTATGAAGAAGTGTATATTGTTGTCGGTGTCTGGATCGCGCGCTTGGAGGGTGAATACTGGAGTGTTGACTGGTGCATTCAACTGAACTACGGTTTGCATTGGTAGGGGTCGATTCACGAAGTATGGCGGCTCGTCGTTTACGTCTTTTACGTGGATTATCACTCGCTGATTGTCAGTGTCTGGAAATAGAAATGTAGAGTTTAGTTAGGAATTACAGGTATGTAGTATAACTTATAGATAGGTATGTGTTTGTCAGATATCAAGTGCAGATCTGGGAGGATACAATGGACAGAAAACTCATGTTAAGCGACGTGCAAGCTATGTTCTTACAATCAGTGAGCACGTGAATAGACTAAGAAATTGTTTATGTGCGTAGGTCCTTAAACATTTAATGTCATTTAGATTACCATTAGTTCCATGAAACTACTTATAGAACCCTAGTTAGCAAGTAGGTAATGCGACGTATACTTGTTTATTTATATGCAAAAAGTTCATACGTTAATGAACCTAATATAATAAAGGGAGTATTATTCTACGAAGTTTGTGTACCAAGGACAACACAGTACCTACATAGAAAAAGCCAGACCTAGTAACTACGTTATATGGCATACCTACCCACCTCCCGGCACCGGAGTTCTTTATGATGAAAACAGATTAACGGGAAAATTAACATTATTATTGCATAAAACAATGGACTTTTCGACTTGAGCGTGTTACGTGTTGTAAGTCAATAGATATTATAGTTCACAGTGAACTGGTAAAAGCATGGCAGCCATTTACTACAGTTATATTCCAAGCAAAGTAAACCCTTTTTAAAAGCTAAAATCCCGGCGGAAGAGTAAACATGGAGTGAATTTTCTCTTTCAGAAGCGAAATTTTTAATCCAATTTGAATTAACGCCCGACACCCACGACGAAAGTTAAGCTACGAACACACTGTACGTGTACGTACAACGAGTTGGCAGAACAAAATTTAACTCGTTACAATGGAAGTACGATTCTTTCTGTACGGATATAAGAACTTTAAAGTAATCTTAATCCGTATCATGTGACCATAAAAAAGAAGTTTGACCGGATTTTATTCCGAACAGTTTTACAGGGGAAACAGTTCTAATTGCAAGTAATAGTAATAGGCGCCCGTATTATCCTACTAAAGTTATAAATACGGAAGATTGTCTGAATGTGTCGATGTTTGTTACTCTTCCGCGTGAAAGCTACTGAACAGATTTTAACTAAACTTTACAAAATATAGCTCAGAATAACATACACGAAAATGTAATAAACTTCGAATACAGTTTAGTTGTCCATTTATTTTATCTGATGTCTCACATTGTAAATACTTTTCATCATTAGGTACTAATGAAAATAAAAATCGTCGGAAAGGGGAAACGCACCACCAACCGCCATTGTGCTAGAAGTGGGTTCCTAACCACTTGCCAATCTCGATCTCATTAAAAACTCCATCAAGTTTCTCAATTGTATTTTAGTAAATTCAATGTATGTTCTCAACCCGCCTTAAACAGCCCAATGTTGGAACAAAAGACACTATGCAAATGTTACTTCAGAATATGAAACAAGAGGAATGTCCACGAAACGTTGAATTTTCCATTTAGATGTTGTAACGCTACTCTTTGAGACGCTCGGCGACATTAGGAACAACTATTTACTTTACTTTTCCTTTTGCAGAAAATGTCATTTGCTGAAAATGATGTGACGTACTACTTTCTGGCTTTTTATTATGCTACATTTTATAAGAAATTGTCTCGTGAATAATAACAAAAGTTATACACTGTGTAACTAATATATTTCCTTGTCTTTTGAACAAGTCAAGGAAATAAAAAGAAGAAAAAAGAACCGACTTCATCCGTTCTAGCGGCCCGTACATACATTTTTTAAAGGTCCTCTCGTTTTATCGGGTTTGCCATCACTGATTTCCTAATCATGGGACCACCTTGAATATTGGATATCTTCTTTCCAACAAAAAAAAAAATCATAAACGACGGAGTTATCCACGAACTAACATTAAAAAAAAACATATAAACGGTCGAATCTACTAGAGACTCCCTTTTGAAGTCGTTAAAAACAATGCGTACTTTTTGTTATTTGTAATATGGTGGTAATGTATTTTGTACATTTAAAATATTTTTTAGTTTGTAATGTTTTAAAATGAACAAAAGTTCTCTTAAGTATTCTTTTTATACAAAAAAAAGATAAATAGAGCCAAGTTTTTTAAACATTCTAGCTATAAAAAAAATAAAAAGAAATACATAAAGTTAAATCTTGCGAAATAAATTTAACCCTTAAGGACATTTATCTATCCGTGGGTAAAAATGACGGGCTTGTCGCGCCGTGCCCCTCACATTAAGCTAATTGGTCTTTACCAAGGTGGACATAATTTAAGAAGTTAGAGGAGATTAAATTTTTTGTCTTATTTTACAAATTGCCATCATAAACATTGAGTACAGTCGGTACTTGTGATGAACAAGAACATTAGTGCCATTGTAAATAAGATATTTAAGATAAACTAGCGGAACCCGACACTGGTTGTCCTCT
The DNA here is from genome assembly GCA_012932125.1 of Conopomorpha cramerella. Lineage (NCBI taxonomy): Eukaryota > Metazoa > Arthropoda > Insecta > Lepidoptera > Gracillariidae > Conopomorpha > Conopomorpha cramerella. The sequence goes on along the minus strand of SJJU01005490.1, from coordinate 16,821 downwards.
CTTACTTATGATTGTTGATTTCGAAATAGCATTAGAAATATTTCGGTATTCTCTGAATTGCTTAAGCAATTTTATATTTTATCTTCTGACAATCATCAACATAAATATAGAATTAGCATAATCGGGACTTACTCAGGGAAATACTCAAGACACATTTTAGTAGTCTACAAAGGTTGTAACTTTCTATTGTTATACTAAATACGTTTCATATATTACGCGGCTCAGCAGATCAAAAAAATATCCATACAACCATTACTTAATATTATTTATATAGATAATCCTGAAAACGTTGCTGTTGTTCGTCACCGTGAACCTAACATAATACTTTCCTAGATATAAGGAATAAGAAAGGGAAGGGAACGAAGGTAACAAAGTGATGGATGACCAAACGTGACACTAGTCCATCTTCACGGCGATGAGGTAAACCTTCAGGTTGCTTTATTCACGAAGTTTTCCTATAAAATATTATACATACAGACGAATTGAGAACCTCCTCCTTCTTTTTGTTTGAAGTCGGTTAAAAATAAGTGTTTTGCATGTAGAGGAGGTACGACGGCCAAGAAAATCAATCACTCCAAAAAAATTAACATAAATCAATAAAGTGACCAGTAAAATGAACCTTAATGTCAAATGACAGTGATATTAATTTCAACCTTAGGGTGGTTTGAGGCATACATACATATATGTAGATACTTAAATCTATCACATTTGAAGGATCTGTTTAGAATGAAAACAGTCGTGGCAAGGTATTTTCTCTTTTCACAGCAACACTACTGAATGCTCAGTATGTTTTTACTTGAAATTCAGATTTGTTGGTCTTGCCAGGAATATTCTTCTTTCTAAAGAGAAACTAGTTCATCATTTCAATAAGTCGTGTCATGCAAAAAGGTAATTTGTTTATACATAAGTACTTACATTTCAGAGCCACTGTTAGGGTAAGCGTGGAAGAAATTGAAAGAATACATGTTAGTTTATGTTAGTAATATTAATACATTAATTTAAAGTAAGCACATATTAAGTAAAAGCATTAAAAATTTTAACAATAGTTTGTGTTCTCGGAGGCTTTTATGTATGTTGTTGGATTTGTCGCATCCCTAATGTCTATTAAAAAACTAATAACTATTTGCGACCTATCGTGTGGAATCACGCGGCAGGTTAACGGTCGGCTTTATTGATGTTTTTTAATGCCAGAAAACATGAAAAAACAAAATTGCAGGCATGTTTACTGTGATAATTATAAAAAAAACGCGCTTATTAAATTATAATGATTATTATTTTATGGCGATATTTTATCAATGTTTGCTCCTCAAACAGGCTCTAAATCATAAAACATATTTTTGGGTAGACAAACTGGCTGGTAAGATCTCTGAAACACGAAGGTATAAAAATAAAAAAAATAAACAAACGTCGTCCGGTAGTACAAATGCATCGTGCATTCTCTATTCAAAACTCGTAGTTCTGAAATCGATCGTTACGACTACCATTGTATACGCGCATGATAAAGATAGAACGAACCGTCCACGTACAAACGTAAATAAACTTCCATTTCGGTTAAATACGGCCATCGCAAACTCGTATGTAGCGAAAGCCAATTTATTCAACGGAATTTAGACCTTGCAGACTATCAATGAACCATTACTATGCTCAGATATAGTCCGGAAGCGCTAAGGTCGACATTTACATATTAGTTGCACGCTGAACAATACAAAACACTAAGGGTAAAATTTGTTAACTACGACAAATTAGTGAAGTGAATTAATTATTTTTATATAGTGTCAACTTAACGAAGTGTCTAGACCTAGTTGTATTGTAATAAAACATAACCATTTATTACACATGAATGAAAAACATTCTCATCTTAATTGTACAATGTCAAAAACGTATTTTAATTAATTAGTTACCTACACTCGGTAAACGTAAAAGCTTTGGATTCAATTAGTAGGTACCTACAAACTGTAGGTAGGAAACCTAAAGGAGACATTATTATTGAATTCTCCACTATGTCTTTTTGTTGCAGGCTCATCCATCATGTGGCCTTTCCGTTCCGAGGGTAAGCCACAAATCACGGGCCTAGGCAATCTTTGTCGTGTCGTCATCTGCCTATCTCAAGCCTTGCAACCCTTTCTGACAATATAAGTAGAGCCGATTTATGATTCTGACTACATTTTTGACATCGTTGTCAGCTCCAATGGAATGAATATACTCCAGGTTTATACATAGAAACTCTTGCGATTTTATTACCAAACGTGATATACAGTGTGATTCTTGCACAATTCGGAATATTGACTTGTAAATGTCTTTAAATGAACAAAAACGTTTTTTGTACGATGTTTGCTTTAATGATACCGTCCATCATTCATCTTTATACAGCTCTTAGAATAAAAGTTATGAGGTTAACTCTAAAATGAGTTCTTACTTCTTAAATTACTATAAAACATACAATATTTTTTTCACGTTTTCACGAATCTCACTATATGTTATTTAGTTTAAAATGTCATGCTATCTCGTTTTGACGTTAACCTGATGAAGGAAACAACACTATATATAGTTATAAGTGTATACATGTAATCGATCACAGGTCATAACATTTTGGCGTGCTCTCAATCATGTCTCTTATACCATTAATTCAATGGTCCGAATGGTAAATACTGTACCATAGAACGGAGATGTGAAAAGCACAACGTGATCCTTAGAAAGAAATATTCCGGTCTATGAAGTTTGAATTGAATTGATTGAACCACCACCGCAACGCAACTTTTCCCGTCTTGGGGATCGTAAGAGACGACCGAGAGAACTCTCCAGAGGACGGGCAGCACTCTCTGTGAGTTAAACCAGAAAATCACTGCGATCGCCAACCTGTCTGTCAAGCGTAGCGATTATTGTTATTTCCCCCCAATAGATCATGGAATAGTTTGCTAGCGATTAGCAAACTATTCCATGATCTATTCTAGCATACAGCTCGAAGAACATATGAAGCCTGTTAACGACTGAAGACGCGACGAGGATCCGACGCGAAGTGGAAGTGTAATGTGGTCGTCATGCCTCAGAAGGGGGAGAGTTGGCAACAAAACAGCGACGGAAAAAGATAATTTGTATGGAGTCAAGAAAACGTGTGCGTTGAAAAGAGGCAAAAGCAAGTAGAATGGCCCGTACGCCGAGAGGCAGGTAGGGGTTGGGTGGTGGTGGGATTATCCCTGAAAAAAAAATTGATCATGGAAATCATTGTGAGAGACCCTCGTCCAGCAGTCAACGTCATGTGGCTGATGATGAAGTTTTTCTATAGCCTATCGTCAACGTAAAAAAGAATCAAAACGATGTTACATACATTTACTTCACGGTTTACTTCACCGTGGCAAAACCCAGTAACTAAGTACATTCCGCTTGTCTGAGATTGATCTTAGCTACATAGCAGATACCTATTATAGGACATTGATCACGTCCCCGGTACGTGACGGATAGCACGTAGGATTACAGTCACGGGTTCTCAATGTATTGTACTTGCCACATATTGGAAATAAAAGAGTAAACCCTTCAGAACACATCTCTTCTGACAACGTGATAACGACACTGCTTTCATATGAAGAATGGGCGTAATTTTACATTATTTTCATGGGCATATGCTTAACTAACTGACCCGGAAACATTGTTTTGCCTTTTTTTTTCAATTAATAAGTAGCCTATGTCCTTTATTAGGGTGCGTTTATAAAGAAACAGATAACCGGTATCGAGAAGCCAAAATCGCACACATTGAGTACGGGCCAGTGTAGATTGTTACTTGAGTGTACCGATCTGCTCCAGTTCTTAGTGAATTTATAGTACTGGTTACAAACGCTAAACGCATCCTTAGGCTCTAAACTATCTGTACACCAAATTTCATTTAAATCGGTTCAGTAGTTTTGGCGTGAAATCAAGACAGACAGCATTACATGCATACAATGGCATTTATAATATTGTGTGGATTACTGTCTTCAGGGCCACTTAGGGATCATTATTCTAGCCAAAGCTAAGAATTGTGCCCGTTCTCTATTAGTGGCAGGATAAAACAAATTATTTCTTAAGTCAAATATCAACGGAAGTGTTAAACATATTACGACTAATATATAAAACACACACGTAGTAAGTATATACACTATGTATAAAACACACGTTATACCTAATTTTCTGGTTTATGTTCAGTACCTACCTACTCGTAGACAATATATTATTATGGTACCCGCAAAAGATATTTGGGCAACTTTCAGTACAGCCCATTTCCCAGTTTTATTGCATTATAGCTTGTCTTCACATTTACCAAGTATTATTTCAATGTTCATAAAAAATTTGTCACATAGGACTGGAGATAGTTCCAATATAGTAGGACTTCGTCATGGTTTTAATTGAACCTACCCAAAATTGAGGTGAACATGCTTTATGTACAAAGATCCCGAGCAGTGGTCTTAGAAACGTTGTTGTATACTGGTATATGATATGTAGACATTAACATTAGGTATAAGTCATAGAATAGTAAGAGATACCGTGACTGTACCTGCTTCATAAAAACACTCAGAAGATCCAACCTACATAATACGCTTGGAAGATGGAGAAGACTAAAGTGGGCGATAATTAGTTACACCAGCGTTCATACTCTAGCAATTTACGATGCGTTTACCGAAATTTATTACCAGGAGGCCTAATTCTTAAACAAAATGTAGGTTATTTAGCAGCAAAATTTGCCTTACACCTCCGTAAAGCAAAGTTCCTTCTTATAGCTAATGTTTTGCCGCTTTTATTTTTTAGGCGTCAATAATAATACCTTCGCGGGCGCTACCTGCATTATCCCCTCCGGCAATTAATATACAATGTAAAAACTTGGACGGTGTCCATATTTATACATAGGTTTTAGAATTATATGATCTTTACCCCTGTAGCACACATATAAACCGTAACAAACTAAACAATATATAGAAACAGTACCTACACCAATTTGTTTAGCGTCTTGTATATGTATATGATTTCAAAAGCATTCTAGAAGAAGGATGCTCTCAATTCGATTATTCCGTTAATTACAAAGGGATTTTTATGATTCGCATTTTTGTTAGGTACCTAGGTTGGGATTTGAAGATATTTTTAAAGTTTGTGTTCATAACAAGCAAAAAACATGAAGTCATAATATGATCTTAAGGATTTTTTTAATCAGTGTCAATAAAGTAGAAATACAGTCGTGCAAACTTATTATTTTAGAATTAATACGAACAAACAATTACAATGCATTTTTATTGGCGATGAAGTTAATATTTCTTCATATAGTATTCTACACATTTAGATAGCAAACGTGTTACGAACAAAAATAGGCTTCCAGGTAATAATTTCAGGCTTGTTTAGTTATTCATATGTACACCTAAGACTTCGACACGAACGTCACAATAGACCAGTTAACCGAGGGTTGTAACAGTGTACCAAAAAATCCTTGCAAAAACGTCTCTATTACAACGAAATAACGTTCACACACACAGGGGTTAATATGCAACTAAACCACAACACAAGCTAACTAAGACCGTATAACAATTTCCTAGAATTTATAAGTGGGTTACCGATACCACTAGTGCACTGTACTGGTTTGTGGAACGATTTTATCGATTACCGACACGATCAAATACATAATTTAAGTTAGGAACGAAAGAAAAGCAAAACTGGGCCGAATGTTTCAACACTGGAGAGAGGTAGGATATTTTAGGTCGTTGTCACATAGTAAATTTATTATCTCCAATATGCAAGAACCCATGGCAAGAATTTCCCAAGTTCAATTAACACTGCGCGCCGACACTCGTTGGATGTGCAACCGCCTTTAGGGCGGAATTGTTTGAGCATATCCATACGACGTCGATTATCGAGCTATGTAAGCCGCAGTCCCGACTGTCTTTAGAGGACTTCGGGCGGCTTGATACTAGTTGATATGACACCTTACTTAACACTGGCTTTTCTCTACCTTTCGGAGAACGACGGCCGTTATTACGGTAATGACACAAGCAAAATGGGTCCACATACCCGATTCAGTAAATTAAATCGGGACGTCCTTATTTTTCACTAGATCACCAAAAGAATACAAACTTGCCATATTATTAACAATTCTGGGTTAGAAGTATCAATACTACAGAATTTTGCATCTATTACAACAACAAAAAATATTCCTTTAAAAAAATTACCCAATTTTCTTCAACTAACTACCGAGAAGTTTAGAAGAGAAGGTCCAGATAATAAAAACACCGCATCAGTTGTATCCCACCCAATTTCGGTCAGACACATCTTGTCACTTAAGGATTTTCCCGAAATCCGAGGGAGGGCGGGCGGCGCGGGCGGTAATCCTATGAGCCTACTGTTTGCTATTTCATACATGAACGCCATTTGGACGTGCGGCAATAAATACAACGTATTATTAACCTTCTTTCCTATTTTAATATTTTATTTAGGTAGACGTCGAGATTGATTTTTATGTAGGTACGTAGGCACTGGTTGAAATGTAGTATGGAATATGAAAACTATTTGGTATACTCGTAAATAGATAGCATAGTCACCATACAAATAAAAAAAAATGTACCTACAAAGGTAAGAAAAAGATTGTACAGGTACACTGGAACCATTATCTCACTGTGTAAGTGCTTCCGGATCACGAATCCCATTTTACTCAGTACATATATCCTTTATAAATTACAGTTTTCCAGCACCAAGAGTCAAGCTGCGGATATACACAAAGATGGACTCTAGCGAAACTGTCTAGGTTCAATAAAGAAACGAAAAAAGAACTGTTTTTCTGATAACATTTTCCGTGATAACTCTTCTACCGTTTCACTACAAACCGTTTCAAGCAGTTGTTTTTGGATACCAAATATTTTCTAATTGTAGTTTATTGATTTGTTAATGAGAGTTATGTAATTGGTATGTTATGTTACGTCACTGTTTGTGCTGCAGTTACAAGGTAAATGTGGTCACATTGATTATAGCGATGAAACTTCTACGGAAGTACTTACATTGTTCTACATTTGGTCCGTTTCTGACAGCAACAAAAGTAAAGATGATTTATAATCGTTATTTTAAGTTATAAGTTGGAATTGATAAATAGTTGGCTTCAATATGATAGAAGATTTATAATTTATATACATCTAAGTCGGCTTTCTGATCGCAAGCTGGAGTTTCCACTAGAATTGTAAGTTATCGGCCAAGTGGACTCAAACTTAGTTATGTTCACGCCTGCCGAAGACCTCTAGGTGGCTCAACGACTTTTGTCTGGATATTTAATGTACCGCGAAGCCTTAACTTAGATTCCATTTGCAGTAAAGTGTAGCTTAAAATCTATTTACTGTTATTAACTGAACTGAAAATGATGTCATCGTATAAACCATGTAGTTGCGTATTCACAACGTACAAAGTGCTCTTTGGTAAGACATTTCGTATGATATGTTTAACGACATGTATTTCCTAATGTGAAGACAAAGATACAATATCGTTACGCGGCGTACTCAGACAGGAACTTGGCCTCCAGCCAAATCCCATTCATACAGAACTTCTAAACTATGCGGTTGCCGTCAAATAAACATTTTCGCAGAAGAAATCCCTCCGGCCATAAACAATGCGACCTACATTAATCTATAAAGATTATAACTAAACGGGACGCATTATGTTAATCGAGTGAAACCATCACGTCATACCGGCGCGGCGTAACGAACACCGCCTGTATTCAGTCAGTTATGCAATTCACGGGAGCGACTGTCGCGTGGCTTGCACGGTCAGCCATATTCCAATTCCTGCTTCCAAGCGGATGACGTTTGGCGGTTCCTATGAAATAAGGCAGGTAATATCGGCGTGTGCAGTACGGAGTACGGAACAGGTGGATGTGGGGCACCCGGGGACCCCACACCCCCACGCCCTGCGGCCGCCCGCCGTGCGCGCATGCGCCCCGACGCGAGCCGGCATGCTCACCGCGTGGACTGGACTACACACCTACCACTTCCACGAACCGACGACAGCCACGCGACAGACTCATTCTCTACTCTAGACTTCCAGTGATAAACAATTTCAGAACTGTCATGCCACAGCTAGCTGCACCCGGTAGGTACTCCGCGTTCCAGATCGTATCTAGCCACCACGTAACGTGTTATTTATTTTATTACTCCAGAGTGGCTTTATAGTTTTATGTCGTTCATTATGGTACGTTATGATATGTTTTATAGCAAAAGCTTTATTGCACGCCAAGTACCTATAACAATTTCTATAAATACATACGTATATGTATAACAACTCCTTTAATAATAGCCGTATTTCTAAATTATATATGTACGTATTTCTGGTTCAATATAATTGTTATTTTATCGACTATTGTCACATTATGGCGGGATGTTTTGTATGTTGGTTCCCGAACTAAATGGGATATTATCAAAGGAACAGCTAATTAATAATATATTCATTGTTATATCGTGTGTGGCAAATGGAACGCTCAACTTTTGGATGTTAAATTTCGCATTTGTACATAAATAACTTGGTAAGTATCACCCATTCAATATCTGAGTGCTCCCGAGGTGCCAAAACTAAACCCACTAAATTATGTAAATTATGTAATCAGAAGATATCAAACTGCATCGTCTACACCTCATAAACTGAGCTTATTTTAGCTTTTCTACAATAACGCAGAAAGTTCATAAATTATCAAGTAGGCTTTACGTATGGTGTTCATAAATAATAAGTCGTTTTGCATGCATGAAAACTACACCGTCGAGAGGGTAGCTACGGCCGAGTTAGTCACGATAGAGGCTGCAAGGGTGGACAAAGGCTGGTGAAACTTTAATATAGCGCTCTTGCCAGACACTGTTCATGAATCGAAAAGCTATTCGCGACTCACTCCGTGACACAGATTGCCTTTGCAGATTCTAGTAGGCGCCTGGCTATACACACAACCTTTTCACAGCTAAGAATTAACTTCGTATGTCATGGTTACTAATAATAAACTACACAATAATTTAGAATATGCTCTCAGTTATCCGTTTTGTTTTCTATTAGTAATTTTAAGATATTTATTTCACTAAAAATGTATACACAACGCTATGTCATCTAGAATCCTAAGTAGGATAGACAGAAACACTGTTGCTCAAAACCATCTTATTACGACGGCTGATTTAGGTCAAGATGCCTGCCTAAATAAAAATGGAACCAGGGTCCCCAGAGCTTGGTCAACCGTTACTAAGGAGGTGAAGTTTCGATTTTTGCCTATATAATAAACTATTTGTTGCGTGCTTCATAGTATGTTCAAGACTAATGTGACAAATAATGGGGCTAAATGATCATAGTGCGTAGATGATATTTCAATCATAACTTTTGCGATTGCAATGGCCACAGCAAATGTCACCTTTACTTTTTAGAGTATTGTAAAAAAAAAGTATTAGAAGCATTATATTATAATAACAGTTTTTTACGTCCCAGACTAGCTTTCAGGTTTACGCTACAATTTAATGAAAACTACTTTTCCATTAACAAGGACCTTTAAGAAGCGTTTTCAAAAGATCGGCGAGAAAATGTAATTTAGCAAAACTCTATATTGAAAATGAATTCACTAAATCAATTTCTGTAACGCGGTCAGTACACGAGCTGCGATCCTCTCTTACGTAATCATATTATAGGTAGAAAAACGTTAGGTACTTGTTTGTTGTGTGCTTAATTCAGAGTCAATTTGTCGGTAAGTTCCATGGATTCATAATGGAAGCAGATTTATGCTATGAAAAGTTCCATCTTTTCAAAAAAGACTTTTCTTTTTCTTTGGAATAAATACGATGAAATATGTTTATTTACATCTTTCTATTATATAAAAATGAATTTATGTTCGTTAGTCTCGCTAAAACTCGGGAACGACTCGACCGATTTGGCTAATTTTGGTCTTGAATCACACGTGGAAGTACAAGGAAGGTTTAAAATGTGTATTTCTTCCAATACACGGGGTACAAAAGCGACTTTCTATGGCAAAACAAATGTTTGCCGAGACAGCTAGTATAATATAAATATATACCTACAAGTATTTTCTCAAACAACTGTGGCAGATTATCTCCCAATTAAGGATTATGGACATAAGATATGTATGTATACATTGCTGGTACCACTTTAAATCACACCAACATGGTACAATCGATGTTTATATTTCATTGGTTAAAATATTTTTGGGAGGGTGTTGCATAGAACTTTTCAAATTATTTCCCTACAATATACTATGTGACCATGAAAGTGACAGTATTCTACACTATGAAAAAATATCCTTTTGAAATATAATTTCCGAGTGTGACGTGACCCTTTGTAGTTATAGTAGCCACAACGACCCGTATACCAATAGGAGCCGTCAGACGGCGCTCGCACTGACAAATTGACCGCCGCACGCGATTGCTTATCACAATTACCAATAATAACACTGAACTGAAAGGACGAAAGCTGTTTGAATCAAAAATTTAGTCGTGCCTTCAAAGTGTGTAGGTTTTTGGGCCGTTTCTACTTTTTTTTTGGGCAATGAAAATACGATAAAATGGACAACAAATGTTGCGTAAATTATATTAAAAAGCTTTCGTAGTTCGTGTTCAATTATAATTCTCAGACTTTAAATGGTGCCCGAATTTGAAACATAAAAAAATAAGATTCGAAGTTAATAGTAATCTTGTATCCAATGTATGATTTTCATATATAACAAACTTATAGAAATCAAAATACTTTAAACTATCTTTATTAAACTTTATAAGAAAAGTTCACTTAATATATGTACATATATTGTGTATTCATAGCTATGTTTAATTCCGCAAAAACAAACAAAATGCTTTTTTGGGTATTGATTTAGTTATCATGGATAAATACAAAGTTTACTTAATTACTGACATTTTAGCCGTGTACACACAACGAAAGCTATAATTATTGGAAATTTCCCTACTAGAATTATAGCCAAAAACAAGAAGCTCAAAAGAAGCCTTACAATACATATATTGTAGACGTGAAAGTTAAAAAGTTGGTACTTATTTTTACACAAAAAGTAATCAACGGATTTTGACAAAACTTTTCAGTAGTTATCTTTATAACTTTAACGTACGATCGAAAAATGTTTCTTCCGGTACAATATTCGCAAATTAGCTATTACTTGATACTATGAAATACACGACGTGTACATTCGATACAAAGAGTAAACTAATAACCTATTGTCCAACTAGAGAATATGGGGTTAACATAAATTAACCAATTAGTTGAAAGTTATTTTAGAAGTACCTATTTCACTTTATGCTGTGTCGCCGAATACGCGATGCGTCAGAGATATAAATAAAATGGGGTTATTTGATGTGGTGTGAAGCAACCGGAATGAAGAAACACACATTAAAACTTTGGCAATACGAGCCCAAACTAGTCATTCAAATGTATCGTTTTCAAATTTCTGGAAACAAAATTGTTCTTTCTAATAAAACTTTTTATCGTTGCTCAGGACATACTGATTCCGATAGCAAATTACAGCCATTGCAATAATTGTTACATGTCTGTCTGCAACATTGACGGACAGTAAAATAGACACAATAGTTTTACATTGTTACTGCAACCTATAGTCGTTCACTGCAAGGCAAAGGGTTAGCTGCGGGGAAAGCCTTTCCTGAGTCCGTGAAAATCATCTCTTACCTGCACACAATCCTTGTAAATACAGACTATTAGAACCTTCGCTACTTTTCGCACGATTGCTCTAATTCACGTTTATAAGTAGTACATAAATAAAGTTTCGGTTCTAAATTGTCTAATGTTTGTGAGAGACTGGCGACTACACTAGGATATCCTGTCTAGATCATCAGACCATATAATGTGTTAGCCCTCTATAGAGTGATTGATAACGTTGTGAGACATTAGAACTTAATTGAGTTAAAGTGTCTTCTTAATTCGTCGGAATATACGTTTAAAATTAAATATTTTTAATGTAAATACCTATAAATTATAATTGGTAACGAAATCATAAAGCACTCACTTAGACAACAAAGAAATTTCACAACAAGTATCCGGTAAACTTTTACTAAGTAGACAATACACGCTTTAACATCTATAATTAGGTTTGTTAGTGCTCGATCGCGAGGCGGCGTTAATTTTTAATGGAGGCCGGTATGCGCGCACCTGTCGCAAGGAGCGCTTGCTCTTTGAGAGGCACCTGTGTGTGCTTCGACCGAACTCAGCTCTCGTTTCATAAGTGCTATAGATAACTAGACGCTGTAACGACAAAGACTGGCAAGCTGGTGTGGGGAGTGTCTTACAGAGGGGCTATGTTGAGATCAGCTCTAAGATATTAAATTACAACGCATAACCAATGCTGCTATATCAAAAGATGATATAATATATTGAGAAATATCATTCGTTTAAATATAGTTAAACACTTGAGAATTTATCAAATAGTTAGATTATTATTGTTATTATTTCCTGTGCTAAAGCAAGGGCGAAAAATTGCAATAAATCCATCGGAAAGCTTCAGAGCTTTCCGGAAAATCGGATAGCTAATAGAGGTTGCCAATTTTCCGGGAGTGCCCGAGGCAACTCCGCGCTCGGCCGCGGTCGCTACAATGCAACCTCGTTTCCCGACCACTAGCTCAGCTGTAATTGACTACCGACAATACTGTACATCTCCACATGATACCAGATCAATCACAGTGGAAAAAGCACACGCCATACGGTTAAACATTTTGAAACCAAACATTTCTTTCTCTATTTGGGATGACAGTATGTTTGTTTACATTGCTCTTGTTACACATCGATATGTGCACCGTTTCCACACACCCTATCGCATTCACGGCCCGTGGATCGAAACAAATCCGGACAATAGTCGATAGGTGCGTTGTATTCAGATGCGCGACAAAAAACTTTCCTGCTACAGCGTGGACAGAAATCGCGTGCTGTGGCAGCCTCACAAAGGCCACATTAGACAGGCATTGAAAGAGCTGAATGCACATGTATCGCAGAAAGGCGCGGCCCACGGCAAGGGACAGAAGCACCTGTCATAATGGCACGTGTCTAGAACGATAACGGAACATAATGACACAGGACACAAATGCAACGCTCGGAGACTGCTCGCTACGTGCACAGTAGCCACTCATTATACGGCGCATGCCACTAATAACTGAGCAATAGAACCTTTACAACAATTAGGTAGGTGCATCCTATGACATTTAGAACGGTATACTCCGGACGTCGCATCGACGCTACTTTAGACACACGCTCGAACTTGACAGTAATAAATAACGAGATATGAAATCGTGAAAAGCGCAAATTGGATGCGGTGGGACACTTCAATTGCCGAGACGTCACCGAGTGTACCGAGCCGGTTCAATGTCCGGTTCGCTCTATTTTTAAATAATAGTATCCGAACGCCCCACGCTGCACATGTTCTCCATCTTCAACAATAACTAACAATTCGAAATGTAAACCAATTCTATTCACCGGAACTGTGTAACTGACCTTTCAACTGAAAACAAATTCGTTGTCCTTTTAATCGGATTAGTTTGAAAGGTATTCGTTGCGGACAAAAGCTATCGCTTGGCCCGGAAGTTAAACGTTTGTGCGATACGAGTTTCCAGTCACGCATGCTAGTGCCTCTCTGCTAATGAAGCCATTCAACTCATTAGGCGGAGACACCGCGATGCACCCGACCATCACCCGGCTGCGACCCACCCCTACCCACTTAAGCTGCTCAAGTAAAACGCTCCAGAATTTTCATTTCCAGCAGAATGAACTCTATAAATCTACCTCTTCTGAGGCACAACACTTTTAGACTTCATTTTATATTCAGATGGGGTACAGAAAGAAAGAAATTCATAACAGCTCGCACATCTGTATGTATTCCAGCATTCCTGTTTCATTTAATATACAATTATGGAAAAAATACTGAACATAGGTATATTCTTCTGCCTGATTATTTGTTGCATAATTTAATTATTTACTATTTATTTGTTCTTTTTAGTTACTACTCGTTACATCTCGTCTTAAAAGTATTCGCTAGTTTTTATAACCCATTTTAGCTTAATGCGCGAGCTGACCGAGATCCAGAATTGGATCGTATTATTCGTTCTGTAATCTAGTAATGGGCTGACGAAACTATTGTTGTACTTTATCGTCTTCTTAGTTTCTTACGAAGACATGTTTACCATAAATTACCTCAATTCGCTCTAATATTGTACTAATTATTATGCATTGTATATTCCTATTTATCTATTAATTGTACTTAAATTTGGTTGACTTTACTATTTCCTGGTGGTCCGGCATTTGTTTTGCCATAATCAGTTTCCTTTGTACCTCGTGTATTGGGAGAAATACCACTGGTAGATGCATATAAAATTTGGTAAAAATCGGTAAAGCCGTTTCGGAGGAGTACGGTGACTAACATTGTGACACGGAAATTGTATATATTAGATAATGTAAAAATACAGTTATGAAAACCAAGCTAATACCTACGCTTCATGCCTGTCTCCCAGAGAGGTAGGCAGAGACTACAGATCTCCAGTCTCCACAAACTGAATCCATGGCTGTTGTCATGGATTCAATTTTAATTCAACTGCAGTTTCATTCAAAATTAAAAATATAATTCACACAAGAAAATCCTCTTTTATTTACTTGATCCCTTTATTCGATGCCAAAGTTCAAAAATCCACAGTTGCAATATTAGTATTTTGCTGCACGAAAACTAATATTACTTTTTTTCCACCGCGTTGCATCTTCGTGCGCGCTCTCGTTTCCTAAGTAGAAAACTTTACGATATTGGAACAGAACTTGGAGCGTAGCTTAACAGTTACTTGTTCATTGAAAACATTTGTTATAACTTACAATTCTGGCGTATCTTCATTGAGATCTGAGACAATGGCATTTGAGTGTCCTTGCTCCATGAGATAAGTGTCGTTTGTCGTGGCTCAGTGACAATGAGGGTAGTTGAGAATCACGGCAATCCCTCCCAGACGACGACGCGACAATTCAAAAAGAGCTAGTAGAGAGTGTGTTTGAGACGTCACAAAAGACTTGCGAGCCAATATCAGAAATGTCTAAACTGAGCTGATTTTATGGTACGCTCTGTTGTAAGTACTATGATGGCCAAATACTACTCAGCTGTAATTTAAAATCCTTAGGTATGGACTTAATAATAGAAACACAGCAACTTAATTTATAAGTTAAGTACTTAAAAAAAGAGAAACCGTTAAATACACGAGTTGCAAACTTCAAAAAGCTGTTGAGATTTTTCTGTAAAACCGACGGTAGTAGAGAGCGTGCAGACGACATACCAAATAGAGTACAAGAAAAGAGAAGCAATCCCAACGTTTGATCCGAACAAAAATAACGCAAAAAGTAAAAATAGCACTGATAAAAATAGTACTTTCTTCGTCGAAACTAACTCATCGTCGGGGATCTAAATAGGACGAATTTAAACAATAGGTAGGTATGATATTTATTCATGCGACGGACTTTTTAAAGTATAAACCTCATCAAATCAATTATTCAATCGTAGACAACAGATGCCTGGACCTAGGTCACGGGCGGAGGCGACCTAAAACTTTCCTATTTAGTAGCCAACTCTTGAATTAATTATCGTTTAGAGATTCAGACTAAGCTTTGAGCATAAATTAGTAGCAGGGGCATCGGCAGAAAGGAATAAATTATGAAGCATTGCGGCGGTGGTGTCCCAAATATAACTCATATTAGGATTAGTCATATTAGAATCAAATAGGAGCGAATTTTATGATTGTACAAAAAAAACCAGCCGGCAGATTTCTAACACAATAGATTGTAGTATACGAAATGACAATGCGGAATGTCACATTCTGTACACTTTCCCCCACAGTATTTAACCTGTTGTATGGAACGATGATACTCAGTAGCACGCAACCGAAATCGTGGGGTCGATTCGTCCCAACTATTATAATAGAATCGTTATTGATTTTAGTGGCGAGCGAGAACAAACCATTCCATAAAGTCATGTACAGTTATGGATAAATCAGCGACATCCGGCACTCAACGGGCATTTTGATGTAAAGCAAATACTGTCCCCTCGTCGAGATGGCGCGTGCTTTGCTACAACAAAAGCGCTTTACGTAAGATATTTGAAGTTCCTCTGATGCACGTAAGCAGCTCACAAGCTGTGGAAGCGTATACGAAGCCAAAACTACTTACTCCTAGCCTTGGCTCTGAACTCGCAATCTAGCTACATAAGTAAATAGGTACAAGTGGTAAAGCAGGCGTTCGTGACAGGTTTTAACTATAGTTTTACGGTTACAACAGGGTTCCCGCCAACTCGCCAACGTATCCACCCCATGCAACCACTGCATTGCGGAACCAAACCTATATTTCATCCTTTAAACACGGGAGTGTTTGTGTTGCGAGACGGCCATTGTAAAAAACTATTTTATGGTCAGATTAGTAAAGCTTTCGTTTTTTTTTTTCATAATGATACATGTATTCACTAGAATGAAAGTAGTCTGCGTGTTCGATATTTTAGGGTCGTTATGACCGCGTCAGGGTCATGAACTGCGTGATATGTACGATATGACTAGGGACTAGGATAGTACCTACCCAAAGCATTGACTTGTACGAGTATTCGACAGACCTCATAAAAGGTTCTCATTTCACTAAAGAGTAGAAGCTACGTTCGATCTAACCGCATATTATATTCAGGCATATTCAAAAACGATTGCCGGTAGTATTTCATAGTGTTAAGTACCTATAGGAGCTTGCGTCGGACAAGTTCATATCTTTGAAGCAATGCCAATAAGGGGAGAGCACAATGGAGGCGCCATCGCTGAGAGCTCTATGATTTAGCAATTTGTCGTG
>SJJU01005489.1:0-10373 GCA_012932125.1 Conopomorpha cramerella | reverse complement strand
AAGTACCTGGACGACCGAGCTTCGCTCGAAGTTAAAAAAATCGATTATTTTCCTTCGATTTTTTCATAACCCCATCTCTAGTTACTTCAAAACCAAAACGTCCCACGCACCATCCTACGTATAGCATAGTATTACTACTCGGCAATAGATGTCAGTAAGAGTCGTATTAACAATTTGAGCAATTTTTCATGCCCGAAAACACGGTTGGAAAGATGTTTCTAAAAATTAAACCTAGCTAGATCGATTTATCGCCCCCAAATCCCTCTACATACCAAATTTCATGAAAATCGGTGCAGCCGTTTCCGAGATTCCAATTATTATATAATATGTTACAGTTAAAACCAGTTTTTAGATAGAACGCGTTTTTCCTAGTTAGAACTAGTTTTTACTTAATGCCTTCGTTAATACTAGAATTAACTAATGTCCAAATCGAATATCAGTTAAAACGGGTTCGTACTAGACAAAACGCGTTTTTCCGCAGCGAGTCAGTTAAAAGTGTTCCGACTTCCGACCGAGGTTAGAAATTATTTACCTTTGAGAACTGTTGCTAAGGAAACAGCCATAGGCCAAGGATTTATGCGCTGCGTTTGCAAGAAAGGATGTATGTCAAAAAGGTGTCTCTGCAAGAAAAGTGGTTTGGTTATCTACGTAATTCAAAATGCCACGATAGTTTTTCTTGCAATAACAAGTACCTAGATCCTGATCCTTTTTTAAATTCAAGTTTGACTAATTATATTTTATTCTGTGTTAATCAAGGTTCTTTAATAATGTTTCTTTTTTAAATTTTATGGTTGTGTTCTGTTCATTTATTTGATTATTTTATTTACGTAGGTACTTAAAATTAACTAGTGGACTCGACATACGTTGTCCTTTTTTTATTTTTTTTTACATGGGGGAATCCTCATGGACACCCCGCCGCCATGGGGACAGCGAACGGCATAGTGTCGGACTCTTACCGACTAAACCCCCATGATGACCTCCGTGTCGCGAACAGGGCGGATCCCGGGAGTACCCGAAGGAATTGCATCAGGACCCGCCCAAGCGATCGGTCTTGTAGGACTCCGGCTCGGGGCAAACGGTGGTGTGTCTGCCCCAGCGACCTCCTTCACCAGCGGCAGTTACCAGGTCATAGGGTAAGGGTCCAAGCAGGTGCCGGGGACCCCACTCCGACATCCACGACCCCAAGGACCCCTTTTAGGACGCCTTATACGCCAGGCAGGGGATACCGTAGTCCTATTATTTTCTATACGCCCGGAACTGCAGGGCTGGCGACCGGACAGCCACAACCCAACCGCCCCGCCGGCGTCGGCCCCTGATCTCGTGGGGTCCGACATCTTCCTCCCTTCCGGCCGCAGAGGATAGGGAGCGCAGCGCACCGCAATACTGACACTCCTCTTCCCCTGCGGCCCCTCGACGCCGCCATCTAGCGGTGACGGCCCCGCAAGGGCGCGGAGGATAGGGACAGCGGCGGTCGACATCTAGCGGTGACGGCCCCGCAAGGCCGCGGAGGATAGGGACAGCGGCGGTCGGAATACCGACTGTCCTCTCCCTCCGCGGCCTTCAGTGTGGCTGCGTCATGGGACGCAGTCTGACCGCTTGTCTGCGGGCTCGAAAGCGAGCCCGGGACAGCGGTCCCTCTCGGGCCGGCCAGTCTGCAACAGCCCGGCCCAGTGGGTTCCTCTTAGCTTCACCGGGTGCCCCTACCCGGGTACTAAGCCCCCTCGCCACGACAAGGCGGGAACCCATAGAGGGGGGACAGACGTTGTCCTGTCTTAACTATTAATATGAATATAAAATTAGTATAACCTCCAGGGTGGCATGTGCCCAGCAGTGGATGTTAGAAATATAAACCATCCTATCTCTCAAATCGAACAAAATTACATATAAATGCCAACTTTTGTGAATATCGCTAGCCTTGGTGAAGAGTTCATTGGGAACAAACATTGGATTTTTATATATTGCCATCTTTGCAAATAATTTAAGTCGATGTTATATAAAATGTTCCTTTTGTGTTTTTAATATTAAAGAAAATTTTTTAAAAGCATATTGTTTTCATTTTCAAATTAGTTTATCTAGTGCTAGTTTTAACTACAGCTCGATGTGACAACTAGTTTTATCTGAAAATCAAATATATCAGTGGTAAATTCTAGTTTTAACTGGGTATTTCTAGTATTCACAAAGGAATTAAGTAAAAACTAGTTCTAACTAGGAAAAACGCGTTCTATCTAAAAACCGGTTTTAACTGTAACATATATATACAGAATTGCTCGTTTAAAGATAAAGATGTTGGTGATAAGTCATTTGATACAGGCATGGGGAATTAGGTAGGAGACCAATCCAGAAGATTAGATTTGATTTAAATAAATTAGATTTTTTTAGAGCTAAAAATGTTCTTGATCCCTAGACCCTTTTGATGTGTTGTTATATTGTTTAATGTTAGTAGAAAGTAGTCTCTTGGCACCCACAGTACAGGTATCCAAGTTTGCGTTTTTTAAAATGTCCCGGGAGAACATGTGTAAAAATCGCGACGATCGATTTGTCGTTGGGCCAATAAACATGCTGATGTATTTTAACATTTTAACTTAGGTATCCGCAATGGTGATATAGCACACCATGGTTACTTTTTGTACATTAGTAAGTGAACATACACCTTCCATTTCAGGGCACAAGTACATGGACGTGCGTCCGTACCGGAACAAGAAGAGCAAGTGGTACGTGCCGCGCTGGCTGTTTCCCCAGGACATCATCCCGGAGTTCCTCGCCGGGACCAGCTACATCATCAATGGTACGTAAACTGTCATCATCATTGTAGTGTATGTACGAGTCACAAGGTAGCACGGGGCGTTACTCGAGAGCGGACTTGCTTACTGTTGTGACGCGTGTATTGGCGTGCCAGTGAACCTCCAGGTACTACCATCCATGATTACATATACTACAATAATTATCAGCCACATCAGGCCCACTGCTGGACGTGGGCATCCCCCAATAATGTCTATTCTATCAATAGGGAAGAAGACGCGAAGCTGGGTGTAGATGGCGCTTCGTACGCTTGACAAATATGAACCAATGAAAGTGGCGCAATCTGTCACATGAACTTGTAGTGACAATCGATTAACCAATCGTGTTGTTTTGTGTCACGCTATACTATTGTCATTAGTTCTTAAGTTTTATTCCCCTATTGCGGGGAGATGTCAATAATCGCTACGCTTGACTGACAGACAGGGTTAACCTAAACAGATACAACTTTTAACCAATACAGGTAGAGTGAGAAATATCTTTATGCTTCTGTACATCCATCATCAGCCCCATGACGACCACTGCTGGACGAAGGCCTCCCCCAATGATTACCACGATTATTTGTCAATCACACCGAAATCAAAAAAAAAACTCGACTTCAACCTTCGACCTCTTCATACATAGAAGAAAATACACTTCACGCCTTTTACCGAGTAGGGTTGGCAGAAACATTTGCACATACATAATTAAAGAAAAAAGAACCGACTTCAACAATCACAAATTTGACAGATTTGTGGTCTTCTCATGGATCCCAATGTCAGAGCTGAACCAAATTTAAATGGGACCAAACCGGAAACATCACCTTTAATCAAATAAGGATCATCCAAATAGGTTCAATCCCAATTAAAAATTTTGAGGCAAGAAACGAAAAAAAAACCTCCTTTTTGATGTCTGTTAAAAATGCGCAATGAGCTAATAGATTCTGTATTACTTGTATGGCTTTGGCTTTGATGTACCTACCTACATGTTTTATGTTCACTGTAATCGCGGGATGGATAGCCGTCGTGCTGTTTTAATTAATTGTTTAATTGTTGTCAATTGAGACATTTACTGCATGTCCGTGACTAGCTACTGCTAGCTGTTTACAAATATCGGCCTTCTGACGTCAACGGGAAATTTTCAGGGCATCTGTTTCCTTTTAGTTATAACAGACACATGGCGCCAGATGTATTAGGTGTATTATTATATTGTAAAGTCAAAGAAATTACTAACTTCTATAAACTAAAAAAAAAAAAATACACTTCACGCCTTTTAATCTCAAAGCGGGGTAGGCAGAGGCACTTGCTAAAGCAAATGCCCACAGCTCACCAAGCGTATTTAACCCAACGTGACAGGGGGTGAGCCCATCGCCGTTATAGGGTTCACACACCTTGTGGTGTGCGGGTTTAATCACGATGTTGTCGTTCACCGTACGAGCGTTGCGTTGCGTACATAGGCTCTGAAAAAGAGTCCTATTGGTACACGTCCAGTAGCCGGACTCGAACCCGCGACCTCCCGATCACAAGTCAAGTATCCGACCAAATGGACCACAGACGCCCTAACTTAACTAAGCAGTCGGTATTAAGAGTGAACGGCAGCGACGGTGAACGAGTTCTCGAGTGGAAACCGCGTCTCGGCAAACGGAGTGTAGGACGCCCTCAGGCAAGGTGGACTGATGAAATACGCAAGATGGCTGGCAGAAGCTGGATGCGAGAAGCCGAAAACAGATCACAGTGGCGTGCAATTGGAGAGGCCTATGTCCAGCAGTGGACAAGTATGGGCTGATGATGATGATTAAGGAGTGACAGCTTATATTTTAGGGTTTGTTTACGTTACAATGCTTTGCGTTACGTTTACGTTTACAAAAGTGTCTGAAGTTGCCAAGTAACCTTACTCCGGGAAACCGGAGAGGTCATATTATATGAAATGACATGAGCGTCCGAGGACCTTACAAATCTAGATCTGTTAGTCTCTGCCTAACCCTCTGGGAGACAGGGCGTGTAAGTGTATGTTTGTAAAACCTAAAATAGTGGCCTTATTATACAGGCGTCCCACGTCATGCCATCATGGAGGCGAAAGTACCTTAAATTATTGTAGATAAAACATTCTTACTGAAAGACATTATTTTCAAAAACAATTTTAAACTGCATTCAGGAGAAAAAAACAATACACTTCACGCCTTTAATCCCAAAGAGGGGTAGGCAGAGGCACTTGCTAAAGCAAGTACCCACGGTTCACCAAGCGTATTTAACCCAACGTGACAGGGGGTGAGCCCATCGCCGTGTTAGGGTTTCATAGATTTTTATTTAATTTGCCCCACGACCCTTGCTTACTTACTACGCCACTCATACAGCTTACCTTCGCTGTTTGCTCGAAGTTCCGACACAGTAACATGTCCCGTGGTCACGAGCTGAGTCAGCTGAGCCAGCGAGCTGAATGTGTCTGAATGATGACGTTTGTTGTTCATTGCTATGATACTAGGGTTACACTCTGATAAGAAATCTTAGTCTCAGCAATGTATTAAGGTGTATTTCTTCAAACAAAAATGTATCTTATATGCGATGTTCAAAGTCTATTATTCCGCCGCCGGCTCCGTCGGTATTCCGCGGCACGACGCATGCGGTCGCCGTCCTCGATGTAAAATAGACTTTGAACATCGTATATAAGATACATTTTTGTTTGAAGATTCAAAAATCCGTTTCTGTCCGGTGCCGTGCCGTCCGGTCAGTGGAAATACACCTTAAGTCGTGGGAAATATCTGCACCTACCTGTCTTAGTGAGTTTAAGTTGGCCTCAGTGAATGTGCAGTAAAAGCCATCTCTCCAGTTGCCATGACTAGTCACTAAGCCAGGTGCAGATATTTCCGACGGGCGTATACAGCTTAAGTCATTACCTACCTAATGTATTATTATTGACTTAGCTGTACAACGGCGGTGTTAGGTAAATTTTGTCACGCTCTCGAGTGAATATTTTATCCATAACAAATTTTATTAAAATCGCTCCAGAAGTTTAGACGTGAAGAAGTAACAAAATTCTCAGAAAAAATCGTTTTTATGAGTAGACTAGCTGTACCGCGCAGTGTTACATGTTACTCGCGTTTTTTTCGTTCCTACGTCAAGTAGCTAATATATAAGTACAATTCTTTATAAATAATGCATGAATTTCAACCAATTACCATAAAAACGGTTCTAGTGAGTTAATCTTAAAATATAGACATAATATATCTACTGTCGATAACAGATCATTTCAACAGGAATAATTCGTTCATACATATATTTTTGGTATCTTGAACCGTTTTCGCAGCGCTCGCAACGAAAGCCCTCAAGGATTAATAATTTTCCCCGTTGTTTTCACATTTTCCATTATTTCTTCGCTCCTAATTGTTGCAGCGTGAAGTTATACAGCCTAAAGCCTTCCTCGATAAATTCATTAAATATTCAACATAAAAAGATTTTTCAATTTGAACCTGTAGTTCCTGAGATTAGCGCGTTCAAACAAACAAACTTTTCAGCTTTATAATATTAGTATAGATTCTTAGGTATGTACCTACTTAATCACACTTACATAGGTATAATTTTATATTAGTAGATAGATATCTTAGGAAGTCCATGTTTACTGGGAAACTGTAAGTAAACATGCCCTATAGATATTTCTGCCCGATCAGCTACGAGGTAAGTGCTTAAGTAAACAGATGGTAACTTGAGTACAGGCTTTAACACCAACAAATAGAGATCATTTTATTTTAACCATCAAACGATACACTTATCTATCAACTATTTAGACTAGACGATTGTATGTAATGTGTTTCTGAAAATCCGTTAAAGTATATTTATACAACTTGGTAGTTTCGCCATTTGTAATATTTTTCCAGGATTCATTAGAAGATCTGATTTATTAAATAAAAAGGCCTGATTCTTCTTAAACGTATTTGGTCTGAAATGTTCGATTATTAGTGAGTGCATTTGCAGGATCTCTTTTTAATAAACAGTTAAAAAAATGCTATTCAAGTAAATTGTTAGGTACTTAGCATTGGCTAAGTCTCATTATGATACACCAAGATCCATTTTTATAGTTTTGTAGATCTCGAAAATGTTACCCTGTACAGCGAGTAAAAGGACTTAGAAATTGTCTTAGGAACGCTGCACAACTTTTACTATGTCAACAATGCTCTCAGACAACAATCTCCAAACAAAATAGGGATTGTAATTTTTTTTAATTTCTCCACATTGTCGCCATAGTAAAAGTTGCTCATATTGACGAACCCAATAACGATTCTAAGACGCACAGGGTCCTTGTACACTCTGTATTTTTTTATGTACGAGTATCTCACATTATTTAGCATGCATAATATTAGTGGACTGTGTCTACATCCCCGACTAGTAACATGTATGACTCGTATTCTAAAACAATCAGTACCTACTCTGTTGTCATATAGTTCGTCTCTTTTACAAAAGCACGATTAGAGGGAGAAAAAGGTTATATGAGCAGAACTCCACTGCTGAACTCTTAACTTCTCCCAGCACATTACACTGATCACTGTCCCCGACAATATTCCACCAGCTTTTGTCAATTGTTTTCTTTTTTAACCCTTAATCAGACAAGGTTTGGTGTTTTTCTGAAGAATTTTGGACTCTATTGACGTTTGTTATTCTAATTACCGACTCCATCACATAAACCCGGGAGATGTTTATCATAAAATCTAGCTTTTAAGTACAATGTGAAGTTATTGTTTACTGTTTAAATAGGTATGTGTCCTGTAGTGTTACGTACCTTATGTGATTATTCTGTGATAACTTCTCTGAAATCATTAGATAATTCCAGTGAAGACAATAGGGTTCAAAGTATGTGTTGGTAAAGTGGCAATATACTAGCCTTTGTTTGATTAAGGGTTAAACACATTGAACAAGCGTCTGACCACCATTATGCCTCATGTTAAGCAGCGATGTGGTCTACGATAGAGCACATTTGTTGTCTATAGTAAATAAATATTGCAGAACAACAAGGCAATGTGGGGCCTTCATCCCATGTTAAGTAGCTAAAGCACATGTGTTATGGATATATTTAATTATACATATATTTCTTTTTTCATTTAAATACATACTTATACATATAAATAAAACACCCAGACACGTCCAACAAGTACTTAGAAGCTCATCACCTAAGCACCTGTCAGCGGTTGGAATCGAACCCACGACCCTACGGAGCAGAGACATGTTGACCACTACACCAACGGGCCTGTCTATGTTGTTACATATCTCCTTTTTTTCTTCCTTTCCAGGGAAATATCTCAAGAATATCTACGAGGCTGCCTTCGTCACGCCTCTGATACATCTAGAGGATGTCTACTTCACATACTTGGTGTCGAAGGGTACGCTGGGATACACATTGTCGCACGACCCCCGAATCAGTCCCTATCAGCCTATATTCTCATTCTCTTGCACTTACTGGGGTGTCGCCTCCATACACAGTATCAAACCGAGAGCTATGCGCAGCATATGGAAGACTATACATGCTCTAGGACAACAGTATGATTCCGGTGATAGTGTTTGTACAGTTTACAATAAGTATTTTAGATTTTTCTCACACGAGTTGTTGTTTTACCTCTAGATTAAATTACCTTGCCAATTATAGTGGTATATTTGTTCCGAAGATATGCGAGTCTTGAGTTAAACCTTAACAAGGCAATGGCAGAATACTTGCCACACCTGTCCTCATCATCAGTCTATACTTGTCACTGATGCACATAGACCTCTCCAATTGCACGCCACTGTGATCTGTTTTCGGCTTTTGCCAGCCACCTTGCCACTTACAGTGGCGTGCACACCATATAGTATAGGCCAAAAGACACTGCCTACCTTAGTATTTTAGCTACCCTACCTAATAATAGAGTTAATCTTTTTTGTTGTACTCATGACATAGGCTAACGAAGGTCCTGTGTTTTGTGGGTGAGTAGATAGCCTACCTACCTTTATTTTGTAAAGACAAGTTACCTATACATAGATGTGAAACCTTCGGGATTACAGCCTACCTTGTCGTAAAAGCCAGTGCACGCCACTGGCCACTCATATACCATAATTAAAAAAAAATACCTTCATGCCACTGTGAATAGGTAGAAAATATTGGTATAGCTATTTATAACAAAACATAGTAAGCATATCCCCTATACCCAATAGAATTACAAAGATGTACATTTGTATCCCATGCCCGGTTAAGGGTTAACTTTTCCCTTGTATGTGAAATAAGGAATAAGCAATTGTAATAAAAGCACTTTTTACCTTTGTACCTACCTTATACCTTTGTATAAGTGACGTCGCGTTATTTTTTAATTAGAGGCAATAACATTAGATTTTATATGGGTAATGTTAGCCAACCCAACCTACCTCAAAGAGCCAAAGACTTCATGAATTTTGGTGATGGTATAAGTACATTATAATGATAAAACACATCGCACAGTTAGAACAAAAGTGACACAAAACAAAATGTGTCATTTTATGAAATTGAACCTTAACATAAAAGACACTAAACTTAATTTCAAAATCGGCATGTTTCGTATTGGGTCCTTTTTGTTCTAACTATGCGATATCTACTCTATTCTACTGTGTATTTCTACTGAATAATATCTTGAAAGGAATAAATATGTCAAACAAAAGAATTTTTTGTCGTACATTAGCTTTTAGGATGAGATTTCGCCTTTTTTTTTGTCGAAACCATGCCACTTTCGTGGACACTGAATATTTTTTGGAGTGTGTCCCCGGATAGGTTAGGTTCTGCCAAATTCCAAATACATTTTTATTTTTTTAACACAGTGAACAAGCGTTTGACTACCATCCTCTCTGTTGTTAATCATAGTCAGTTCTAATAAATATACTTGACAAACTGCATTTTAAAATTATATCTCATTCATTTCGTAAGTAGCCATACAAAGAGAGAAGTCAAAAATGTCAGGCTCAATTTTATTCTAAAAGCTAATGAAATGTTGGTGTGTGTAGCTACTAAAATTACTGAAAATTAAAACGGACTCCTGGCTTATTCCGCTAATCCACCGTGGAAAATCTACCCCAAGGTCGATATTCGAAAAATGCGCGCTCGATGGATTCTTGAACGCGTGTATTCCCACTACCCACTATTTTCTAGGGTAGATATTCGGAATAAGCCGGACTCGTAAATAATGGACCAAACAATTTTAGATGCCTATTTTTATTGTAAATTGTCTATTTATTAGACATTATTGTTGAAGGTTAGTACCTAATATTGTGATTTTGATATTAAATTCACTAGTCTTAAACTAAATAGTGTTAAACTAAATAGAGTTAAAAAAAACAGTAATAATAATTATACATGTAAGTTAGTTGGTAATTGTAACTTTTTACATATTACTCATTGCATATTAAAGAATTACATAATTAAAGCATTGGTTTTTTTTATTTCAAGACTGCGAGATTTTATTTAATAGGGGTCCTTATTTTATTCACTACTAGCTCTCTCGGCAAACATTTGTTTTGCCATAGGAAGTCGCTTTGGTACCCCGTGTATTGGAAAAAATACACCTTTTAAACCTTCCCTCAACTTCCATGTGTAATTAAAGAAATTAGCCAAGT
>SJJU01005488.1:0-36188 GCA_012932125.1 Conopomorpha cramerella | reverse complement strand
AGTGTCTAGGGATCAAGTGCATTTTAGAAGATTGCAACAAGAATATATTTTACAAAAACTGAATTCATTCATAATTTATTCAAAATGTGGTGATAAGTCATTGATACAGCCATGGGAAATTAGATAGGAGACCAATCCAGAAGATTAGATATGATTTAAATAAATTAGTTTTTTTTAGAGCTAAAAAGGTTCTTGATCCCTAGACACTTTTGATGTGTGTATTTAAAATACAAATTGCAAATTTAGTTACATACCAGACATCTAGGCTACATCTGCTTGTTAAAAAGGTGTTTTTAAAAAATTGCGGAAAGGATCCGCCGACGCCTCCGCCGCGAAGCCTCGAAGCGGTCGACACTTCCGGCAGATGTGCATCGAACCGGAATCCGGATAGTCGAGCTTGAATCACTGCAAAACTGAGGGCGACGGTATATACGTATCATTATTCACATGGCTTCCCTGCCGGAGGTCGGATCTTTAACATACCACAGATCGATTTAGGTATAGTTCGTTAACTTTTAGTTAGTATTTCTATCCTTATCTGGTGTCATGTGAAACAGTGAGACAGAACTAGATCATGACTCATTCTAACTTGGCTGACAAGTATATTCTAAAAGCAAATAGACTACTTACTTAGGCTTGACAATATCATAAGGAGTCTTAGGCAATATAAATCTATACATATATAAAAGAAAGTCGTGTCAGTTAGGTACATTATTTAACTAAATACATTAAATTGTATTGTCATCGGTACTAACCATGTATACTAAATATCAAGTCAATATATCAACAGGAAGTGGGTTAAAGTCAAGTTACTAATTTTGACCCAAACATTTTTTGTTTGGGTCAAAATTCCGCCGCGGTCAAGCTAAAGACGTTGCCGGAGCTGTAAAAATAGTTAAAAGTTAAAGACGTCGCCGGAACTGAACCAAATTTAAATGGAACCAACTAGGAACCAGCTTTCAAACAAAGACAAGACTGAATCAAATCGGTTTAACCAAACAAAAATTTAGAGGTAACATACATAAAAAAATACCGTCGAAGTGAAACCTCCTCTTTTGAAGTCTGCTAAAAATACAGCCTGGTGAACACAGAAAAAAATAAAAGTATTGCACCAACTCCAAGGCAAATATTACCAATAAATGCAGGAAGCCTTTAAAACAATAACTTTCAAGGAGATGACAGTCAGCCTTGTCGTGTTAACGAGCGAATCACTTAGCGATGGGAAATATTAAGGAAATTACAAACCAGTATGACGCTCTTTGTGACGTCGCGTCAGTTTGAAGATAGGCCACAACTGGACTGTTAGACAAAGTCAAAGTCAAAATTTCTTTATTTCATCGTTATAAATGCTATAACAAACAGATATACATTAGCATATCACAAAGCTTGATGAACGTCATTATGACTTTAAAAACAAAAGTAATCGTCCCCGGTTCGTATTAATTTCTTTTACTGTCCAAAGAACCGGGAAGACATTAACAATACGAACATCGCTCATTTAGTCACAGGAATTGACAGTACAATGTTTCGGTTTTATTCAGGTCATCTATCGTGGAAAACCCACTTTTTAGGTAGAATACCTCCACTAAACATGAGAACACTCCTGTAGACATGAATCGAATCAAAGAAGTAATACAAATAAAGTAGGTATAAGTAGCTAATTTTCAGTCCAACTATGACAGATTAAGTAAGTTCCGCAGTAAGCAGGTACTACATTTAAAATTATCTCCCATTTACATTTTCAGGTCAAATAAATGAATTTTGTTTTGTAATGTAAAAGTAGATACAAAAATCAAAACTGGTATGTAATCAAGGATGTCTGTATTGTGTGTCATTTTCCTACTTCAGTCCTAGTTAGATAAGATATTCCTGGTATACAGGTACAGGTTGTAAAATGAAAGGAAAGGTACTTTTGAAGATGATATCTCATCCAACCAAAAGCATGTAAATTTAAAAAAGGTCAAATCTAACAAACCGATATGTAATGATTTTAAAGATAGTCCAAAATCCAAAATTCTCTCCTCAAATTAAACTACCAATATTACTAAAGGTGGAGCATGTATGAGATGTATGGATGTGGTAGTGAAAAAAGATCGTGACAAGTGGAGGTCCATGGTCTCTGCCTACTCCTCTGAGAAACCCTATCTGTATAAAAGGGTGACGACGACACCAGTTTTTAATATTATCCGTCATTTTTTGTTTTTAGTTCTATTAATGCTGTTTTTTAAGTGCGCTTTGGCACCAAGATGTCAGCTTTTTTGTGAATATTAAATAAACAAATTTTAATGAATCCCATGTAGAGTCTAGCTAGATTAAAATATATTTACGTCGTTTAAACCTTACACTGTGTACCACCATGTTCCTTTGTAGACCTTCAACTATACAAAAGGGTACTATAGAAATTATGGGTCACAGATGCACAAGCATAACGGCCGGTCCGCTTGACTCATGTTACTTTCATGTACAGTCGGACACTAGTTAGGTTGAGCCGAAGGTACAGTCGACTTGTATTCATCTCTTTTGTCTTGGTTTTAAGCAACAACGGTTTGATCTTTATGATAAAGCACACTCGTTGATTAGGTACCTATTCACTCTTGACTTGAAGAAGTCCAGACTAAATCTTGCTCAGGAAACACTTTATTTGTAGGCAATACGATAGGCCATGACAATGTTTTTTTATGAGACTGTCCTGTGTCACACAAAACATCATTAAGGATTTATGTGACAAGTAAAAAAATAACCTCATGCCTATTAACATTCATAATTAGTTTTTTACCTACGTAAAAGAATCTCTTAGGTTTTAATAAAGGAGACACTGACGACACAATAAGGGTATTTTGCAACTACCCTCAAACACTCACTCTCGAGACTCACGAACAGCAATTCATTTTGTTATACGTACATATATAGACCACGTTGACAGGCATTTTGAAATTTTGTTCCCAAAAATTCTAGTTTATACAATGCGATAACTAGTACGAAAATGTGTATAAGTAAGTAGACATTTTCCTGAAAGGCATTGAGCTACTAAATCGTCGTATGTCATGTGATAAAAATGTTTGTTTAAAAAAATATATTTTATTTAATAAGCTTAGCAATTTAATCCCTTAATTACTACGAAGATTTCCTTCCCTGTAACTTATTTACGCATAGGCTTGTTACACTCCTAGCAACAGTCACGCAGACTCGAAGTCATTTTAGGCTTTGCTGTTTTACCTATTAGATAAACTGTCAATTTACTCAAGAGTTTTCAGTAAGTTGTAGCTTTTTAGGTAGTAATTTTTTACAAAGCGCATTTATACGTACTTACAATGAGAGAAAGTGAGGAAACCTGCATACCAATAGCAAATAGGTAGACCAAAATTGCGTCAGTTTTAATCAAAAACCCCGTTAGTAGACAACTATCTAATATTTGTAAATATTTTCTTTCAAATTGAATAAAAGCTACCACACGTATGTTATCCAATATTAAGAAGAATAAGTAGGTACTACCTACCTACTTTATGAACAATGTAGCTACCACCACTACTAACGAAGGTATTGTAAAACTGCCCACAGCGATGAAAACATAATGACTCAGCATTATATCGTGCTATATCTAAAAGGTAAAAGTACTTGTATAATTGGGGACTTGACAGTATACTAACATTATAAAGACGAATGATTTGTATTTTTATGTAGGTATGTTCGTTACGAATAAACTGCAAAACTTTTGGACGGATTTAGATAATTATTTCACAATTAGAATGCTACTGTAATACCTACTGCCGTGTGGATTGGACCTAAGTAAGTCTATATTTTATCAAGAATTTCCACGACAACAGAAAATATCGTAAATAATAGTGGGCAGCCACGAGCTAATGTTATTTTCAAAATGTTATTTCATCTAGTTAAATGTAAAAAATAGGTGTTCTTACTAAAATTACTAATCAATTACTGACTAATTATTATAAACAGGAAATACCTAATTAAATTTAATATACAACTCCTGAATACAGAAAATCAATAAATGGTCAAAATCACAGCAGCTTCATGAGTATAATAATTATATGTCTTTCGCAACGATGATTCACTGAAAATTAAATAAATAAATATAACGAGGTACTTTCACTCACTTTCGGAGGCGACGATGTGTGCCGAAGAGAAATTTCGGAAGAACCGTCCGAGGTAATTGATTAGCACACGAGCCAGTCAATCTTATAAGCTTTAAAATGGTACACATCACAAAAAAACTGGTTTCTCTTGGGTCCCGTTATTTTTTTCTCTTGTAACTTCGTACACTGCATTCAGGCACAGAAAATATATAAATACTTACTGAGTACGAAATTCAAATGCATTAAGTGAATTTATTGAATACGATTCAGCTTTTTACGAATACGTGAATAAAGGTTAAAATCCTTTAGTGTAGGTCTTCGATAAAGCTTCGTGTGAACAATGAAAGTACCGAATGAAAACACTAAAATACTTGCGCCTGACCCACAAATGCATGTGTTGGTGTAAACAACCGCTCATTGTGGTTGCTTTAGTACTTACATTTTTAATCCGAACGGATGAATAAAAATAAATTAATCCATAACTGTGTGTCGATTGAGAACAATGTTTATTGTAGAGTAAGATACCGACCTAGTTACATAATAATAAGGTAGTTTTGTGGAGTGATATTACATTAAGTACAAGATAAGAGAATGGTTGAGAAGCTATTGTTTGTTCGCGTCAGAATAATTTAAATGAGAGCCTTGCGTCATTTGGGCGCGCAGGCCCCGTTCGCTAAATGTCCCTTTAACAATTAATCCCAAAGTCGCAAAAAGTTACTCCATCATAGACGAAGCCACAAATAATGCACATCGGATCATATCACATCCATAAAATAAGTATGTGGTATTAGCGGTCCCAAATTTTATAGCCTCTGTGTTGTAGTTTGTAATTAGCGGTACAGTTATCATCTAAAAGTAATCATGAAGAAGAATAAAAAGAAAATCGAGAATTAAAAAAACACTAGTTTAAAAAAATTACACATGGAGCGAGGCCGAAGACAAACATTCATAGATTTAGGTAGTTTCATATCTTTACACGATCTCTGACAAATTTATCATTTTTTTTTTTAAGAAAACTCTCCTTTTCCTAGGTTATTGAAAACAAAGTTTCATACATTCTGTACGCGGTTAATTTCGAGGTATTATCCGCCTAAATGCCTTACGTACTCAGCGATATACATTGCCTTTTATAAACAAATACTTTGAATATAGCAGGCACTTTTAAAGAGCAATGTAATTCGTCCTCGGTTTCCTTTCGAAACTGTGGATCCTTAACGAGGACTCTTACGGTATATTCCTACTGGTGCAGAGCTTGTACAGCCTGCGGGCTACCCGGAAACCTACAACTCTCAATTAAGAGATACTTATAAAATGTTGTAAATTACAAATAGCAAAGAGGATTGTAAGGAAAAATTGTACTTGGTTCTATCAGAAAAAAGACTAGCTCGAGCTTACCTTTGTTATTTTACTCGACTGTTTGACTATTTTACCTATGATCCCGGTGAACAATATTGAGTTAAAATGTCTGTGCGCGTTTCATTACAGAAATATCTATCAGAAAAAGCTGAGTCGTCTAATTTTAAGTATGCATTTCTAAGTCTTATAAGGAGTCAGTATCACTTAAAGTATAGTAGCTTTAAGTGATACTGATGTGTTCAATTAAGTAGATCCCGGGACCTGACTCGTAGAAAATCGCTTTATAAAGGATTTTCCTTCCAATATGTATAAGGTTTCTTGATAGGTCAAACGAGCTTTGCAAGTAGTGTACCGTACCTGCATACATACCTACTTATACCTGTAACTGATTGTATGGACAGACCACGTATACCTACTTTCCTTTGCCTTCCGGCGAACTTTCATGAGATCCGATTGTCCGATATCATATCGTATAAGGCATACAATTTGCTCAAAATCACTCCCGTTACATCTATCTACTTATCTGTTATGGAGCCCATTTTTCCTTAAAAAGATGATAATTTGGAAAATTACGCATTACTAGCTGTGCACCGGGATGTTGCCTTAACCGCGGTTAATGTCCTTTGTATTAGTACTCGTGGAAATGAGATCAGAAACTCGATGAAATTGTCATAATCTGTCTACCCTCCAAGTTTCGTACAAAACATTACCCATATTACAGGTAGGCATCTACAGCTAAGTAAAAATTTAAATACAGATACTTAAATAAAAGTTCGAGCTCAGGTACCTTTCATATTTTGCGCCCATATATATTTTGCGCACACGGAATAATGAAAATATACTTAATTTAAAGACAGTTTTCCTGGATTACTGGATAATGTTTTTATTAAAAAAAACTAGCTGACCCGGCAAACGTTGTTTTAATAATGTACATTATTACCTCTTTCCCGGACAGTAAACGCTTATAGGCGTCATAACGATAAAACATCTATTGTATCTATTTTACTGTCCACCAATGTGTTAATCGTGTTTCTGTGATATTATATGCATGTATCTCATACATATAAACCTTACTCTATCTACTAAAGAAAATCGTACCAAAAGTTGTGGAGTTTTAAACAGCATTGGGACAGACGGCGGAAGGAGACTTTGTTTTATACTATTTATTGATCATCTAGGTACTTTTCTTTTTGATTATTTTTATACCATGCCTTTCAGGGTTGTACCTAGTATAATAAAACAAGGTACCAAGATAACTAGCACAACATGTTAAAACTGGACGGAACTCTACCTTCAATAGTGCATAAAACGAAACTGGCGTTCTCAGCACTCGATATGTATAATGTAAATGTTTTAAAGCTATGTGATTGCTGTTTGCCCTAAGGCAGGTTTCTCTAGTAGTGGAAAATGCTAATCATCGGTTAGTGACCCTAGACCAGACAATAGACAATTCTCTATCATCTGTGGATCTTTCAACACAAAAGAATCTGATAGAGCTACGTGGTTACGGTAGCGTCACATTCATATAAGATGTGTGAACATCAAGACCTTTATAAATTAATCGCTTAATGAGTCAGGAAATTAATCATTTTATTATCGTTGGTATTGTTATCACATTCTTGTTGAGGTAGGTAGGTATTGCATTGTACTTCTCTTCAGTTGATCGATCCATAAGAAAAGGTAAACCGCTATTAACATTATACTATTAAATATTGCTTTGATCAGAATAAAATCCACAACTGACTCGGTTGGAACTTCTTGATTCTTATTACTAAACTTGACTAACTAGAAACTCTACGACATTTTTAGACTTGCGCTGTTTCCCGCGGTTTATTTGGTTCCTGTGAGAATTTGCGAATATTGGATTTGTTTGTCTGTTTGATCTGTAAGTTATTTAATGGAAGGACTCCAGACCTGGACCTGGTAGCCGAGATTAAAATCCATTAGGTGGTTATTACGTGAAATAGTAACAACATAAACATACTCGTTTATAAATACTGGTGATGATGGTGAGTTTTCATGTACAGTCAGCTCAGAATCTGGTCACCTTACGTTTGAAACTCATATACCTACAACATTAGACATTTAGGTTATTTTTTTACTGTACCTCTATTTATATAAAAAACGAAAATCAACGTTGGCATAGAGGTATAAAAAAACTTGTCCAATACGTTACAGGTGCAGCAGTATCAAGCGATCCATCACCATCTCCAGCTGTACAGGCAGAAACTGAGCTGCAGAAGGAGGAACAGGAGAACAGTCGCTACAAAACCCTGGAGGCCAATGCGACGCTGCTCAAACTTCTCGTTGATAATAAGGATGGAGTTACTGGGTAAGAGTTTGCTTATGACCTCAGTCACCTGGCATCGCTAAGAGCGGGAGAGCGCTAGTTGTAGTACTTATATGCACACGAGAATCGCACTATCCATTCTAACTCTTCAATACAAAATGTATGGAACAGGCGAGAAGGTGACATGCCTGCCCGCGCTGCACCGCCGCCGCCGCCGCTGCATTATAATTCACAAATTGAATTATATATAGGTATCTAGGACGAAAAATGATAAAATATTTAAATTATAAATTCTCTCTGAGACTGACCGGCAACGGCCCACACAGAGCCTCCTGTACGTCATTAAAATAAGCTTTTATATAAGACGTCTTTGTTTACTTTTAGAAATAAATACAAAAGAAAATATTTTTACGAACACTGTAAACAACCTTCTATGTAAATCAGAGATCTTGTTGCTATATTATATAAAGTGAAGTATTTAATCAGTTAGGAAGATTCTAGGTTGCAAGATTTGGGTTTTAAACTCATATTATTATTAATGTCATTAGGCATTAAAGTTAGACCTTTTACTCGTCACAATATAAAAATTCTACTTTAATTTTACGTTTTAGTGACATAGAAATATCATTATATCATACCATTACCAGTAACGGTTCAGTCTTTTGGAGAAAGACAATCGATCGGCTTATTTCGGTTTTGTAAAGCTTTATCTCAGTCACAAAATACCTATGTAACCACATATGTGACGTAAACTATAAAGTTTCTTATGAAACTTGTCAGTGTTCAGAAATGTTCTAAAACGGAAATTGCCTTTTTCCAAATAATTATGTTGAAGTGCATTATTTTATTTGCGAGATGTAGGTACTTGGGCAACCGAACATAAATACGTACCTACATATAATTTGGCTTGCTTGTTTACTTGTGCATGTAGGTGATATGTACATATCTGTGAACTTTATCTCACAACCTAGTTTTCACCTTTCTTTGTTTATTTTATGATAGTAGTAAAGCTGTACCGACCTATATTCTGATACCTAAGTAGTGTGTTTTAAATGTCGACATGAGCATTTTACGACTGCAAACATAAATGTAGATTTACGATACTGTCTTAGATTTAGGAATCTAGATTCATAGTTTTATTGTTATTTCGATTCCAAAAGTCTGTTCATATTAGAATATTTTCTCATTTAAAAAGTGCCATTCTCGAAAGGCATAAAACAACTAGAATTGTTTTTTTTTACTAACCCCACGACTTTAATCCCGAAGCAGGATAGGCAGACAATTCTGAATATGTTATGTCTCTATTAATCTTATAAACGCGAGAAGTTGGGATGTTTGTTACCCTATCAAACAAAAACTGTAGAACGGATATATCTAAATGAAACTAAAATATTATACCCTACACAAGGCTATATTTTATTACGAGTTTCCTAACGAAAACGAAAGAGAAACTGTAGGCAACATGGGGTTGTTCTAATTTTAACATTTCCCATCTCTCTGTCTCCAGATCGGAGATCTTCGACATGCTGCAGTCGAGGGACGACACGCCGAGCCACGTGGACCTGCCGACTTTCCCCGAAGACGCTGAAGACTCCAAGACCGACGCGTCAGCGCCAATCGTGCCTGATTTCCAAGCTGAAGTCTTGCAGAGTAAGTTTGTGTAATCTATTATTACCTCTGTTATATAAACATTAAAAAAATATACATAGAGACGAATTGAGAACCTCCTCCTTTTTATTTGAAGTCGGTTAAAAATGAATTAGTGTTCGTTAGTCTCGCTATTGGTCTTGAATTATTCGTGGTTGTCCAGAGAAAGTTTAAATGGTTTATTTCTTCGAACATGTTTCTATACAAAGGCGACATTTGTTTTCCAATGGCAAAACAAATGTTTGCCGGGACAGCTAGTTATTTATTTATCGGACCATTGGCTGGTCCAGGTACTTTTATTATGACCTTATTATTCATTACCTTACATACAACCCGTTTATTTTGGTGTGGCATTCGCATTAATCCAAAAATATGGCGTTGCTCATTGGTCAATATTTTATAGTATAATTTTATTAGCTCTTTTATTAGGCAGGTCATCATGTCACAAATATTATTTTGGAACTTCATTTCAATAGTTCCTAGATCTCTACTATTTACCTGATCATTAGCAATCTTCGGTCATGACCTCTACACTGCCGTTGTACAGCTATATTGTCCCGTATCTATTAATTCAGGTAGAGCCTCCATCGCTAGAGATTTACCTGTACAGGTGGCTCAGTACCCACAATTTGCCCCTGGACAAAATAACTCAAAGTACTCAGCTATTCGTGACTTAACACACGCACGTGTGTAAATAAATAAGCACGAGTTATAACAGACTTTCTATAAACACCTCTCTGGTTCTCACAGAAAAGCCATTTGGCACTTTACTTTGTTGTAAAGTACTTGTACTAAGTACAAGAACAGGGTCTCTGAGAGTGACGCATTTGTATATGTTTAAAATAAATAGTTTCCTTTTTTTAAAATAAGTTTCCCACGAAAGTTAGGGACCGAAGACGAACAATCATTGACTAACCTAGTTGCGCTTCCGTTACTTTGACAGATTGCTTTTTTTTAGAAAACTCCTATTAGGTTATCAAACTATTAATACATTAATCCTCTTACTAATAAATTGTTTTTTCTATTGGATACAAGTAATTTTTTATAACCCAGTTTTTAGTATCCGTTTCTATAATTTGGCATCTCCTGGAAGTATCTAATAAGTATATGCATATATACATGTACCTACACTGTATATTAAGTGACTTTTGTTACTAGTAAGGAGATATGTCATCAAATTGACTGTATGGATCGACATTTTCTTTTTTTTTTTTTTTTTACCACAAGGGTGGCAAACAAGCATGCGGAGCGCTTGATGGTAGGCAGTTACCGCAGCCTATGGACGTATACAATACCGGGGCATCGTTCACGCGTTGCCGACCCTGTAAAAACCTCTTCACTCCTCTTTTGAAGAACCCCATACTGTAGTCCTTTATCACATAGTACATTATCGGCAGTGTTTCGTTCAATCAGTGGTTAACACTTTCGTGGACTCTCAATTGAAGAAGCGACGGGTAGGATGTGTCCCTAAAATTGTTAACTGTAGTCCAGTCAATCTGTTGTTCACATATTTATGCATTTGATGCACAAGTGCAACCATCTATGGGTTTCACTTACTTAGGTAAATAACGCCTCCATGGAGGTTCTTATGGAAAAGTTAACACTCTTATTCATGCGTCTGTTGAAATTTAGAACACAGTTTAAGTAGGTTCAGTCGGCCAAGAATGAATCACAACGCTAAGTTTGAATGTCATAACAATGTCATTACTCATTAAGGTTCATTTTTACTTGTCGTAATATAACATCTCTTATAATATATTAACCTTAATGCTGTTTTAGTGGCACAAGAAGTATCATCGAAACTGATGAGCACTTTTCTTAACTGACAGTACCTAATGTGGGTTAATAGGTAGCTGCTTTAGATGAGTTGTGGTCTGATAATCTGTATGTAATTTGTCATACCATTGTTGGAGTAATAACATGAGAAAATAAGATAGAAAATAATTTGTGTGTCAATCGAATAAGAGAATCAGAGCCAAGGACTGCCGGAACGTAAGACTTGTTATAAAATGGCATAAGGGACATCGATTTCTTTTCTTTTTCTCATTTCCTCCTTGGTGTCTGTCTATGTAATATGTAGGTATGTCTATTTATATCTTATCTTATAAATGTCTTTCTATATTTTAATAGCGACCCGCCCCGGGCTTTGCACGGGTGCAATGGCGATACAATACAAAATTTATTTATATTTATTTTATTTTTTATTTACATCATTTAAAGCCAAATGTAATTAGACAATATAAAATGTAAGTGTGTAAGCCTATGTTCATTTGGAAAAACGTAGCTTTCTTTTAGTGTAAGAATCATCAAAATCCGTTCAGTAGTTTCGGAGCCTATTCAATACAAACAAACAAACAAATCGTTCCTCTTTATAATATGAGTATAGATATAACATAATTGTTTCAGGAAACGACGAGGACACGGTAGTCAGGAAAGACTCCCGCCAGCGTATAGTGTACGCCGGCGCTCGCGGCGAGCCTGTGGGCACGGCGGCCGGCATCATGGTGCTGGCTACATGCAGCTTCGTCAGTTTGGCGTACATAGGACTCATTGTCTGGAGGAGGATATACTTGTGGGTCATTTTTTAATGAAACGCGCACAGACATTATTACTCAATATTGTTCACCGGGTGTATAGGCGCGAAGATAACCAAAGACAAGCTCGAGCTTACCTTTGTTATTTTACTCGACGTTTCGACGCAGTTGCATGCGTCGTGGTCACGAGTGGACTGGAGTGCGGCGGCTGCGACGTTCCCTGGTTTGAACAAAGGTAAGCTCGAGCTTGTCTTTGGTTATATTCTCGCCTATACACCCGGTGAACAATATTGAGTTATACTTGTGGGTGTTTCTTTTGTCTTAATACCTATTTAGTGGTATCATCACTAAACTAGCCCCCGTACCATTAGGTTTTATGGTAACGTGGTTATCGCTGTGTGACAGGGACAGCGCTAGATGGTGTAATGGTGTAATACTGTCACTGTCACCCGGCGTAAGAAATATTCTCAGACAAAAAAAACTATACTTGCCTTAATCCTAAACGGACGTTTAGAATAAAACAACGCAACACATGCAAGAGTGAAAGAGTAAGAGACAATATCTTCTGTTCCTTGCTGCGTATCAAGGTATCTGGATCGTAATTGGCAAATTAGTAGTAAAAGTGACAGTTTAAAAAATTTCTGGAAGTACAGTTTCCGTATATTTTGGTGGCTCCTGAGGGTCTCACGGTACGGCTAGGTGTATAGTGCGCAAGAATCTTTCTGCGCGTAGCTAAATAATTTAGCACCCAATTTCAGTCGAGCAAGTCTTGTTTTGATGATTATTTCTCCATATTATCACTAGAAAAACATAAACAAAGCACCTAAAACAAACCAAGAAACAAAAAATACGGGAGTAGCAATAAATCACGCAGTAGATAGATCAAGTATAGCCAAAAGTTATCTTAACTTCAGCCTTAAACCGTCGGATGATCTTGAAACATCAAAAACATTCATTATATTCAAAGTTTTGAGCTCTCGTGAAGTTTGAGTTACCTTTCAACTTCGGACGAATTTAATGGTTTTAAGGAAGATGTAGTGACCAAGATTCAAAAGGAAATGTTTCGCTGATTTGTGCGTATGGAGAGGATGGATGAAAGTCGAGATTAAAGTGGTCAATACGCATGGAGTAACTACACATTTCCCCAAAAAGAAATACATACCTACATAATTTACCAAATCGGCAACATCCTGACATAAGGTTTCGTGAAAAGTACTAGAAACTAGATAGCATGCATGTGAAAAGACCTGATAATATATAGGACGCAGGCAGGGACATGTCGGGCCCGCCTGACAAATGGAAATCTGTAGTCTCTGCCTAGCCCTCTGGAATGCGGACGTGAAGTGTATGTATGGATGTATGAGTATCAAACACGACGCGCCGCCGCGCCGCCGCTGCCGCCGGTCTGTCGCTACAATATAAACTTACTCATTTATTATACTTACTTTGATAAACGCACCTATTAGTTCCAAAGCTAATGGTAACCTACATGGCAACGTAGCTAATGACGCATTGAAATTATTTAGATAAAAAACACATTACAAACAGTCTGTTTTATGCGTCCTAGTAGTACCTATGTTCACTTTAATTTTTATTTTTGTTTCAACCTTTTAATAATGTAACCCTTTCCTATCAGGAACCTTGACCACACTCACGTCCGTAACTACCAAAAGGGACTGGACAGAACCTTAGTACCATAAAGACCCTTCATCATCAGCCCATACCTGTCCACTGCTGGACATAGGCCTCTCCAAAAGACCCTTCGGTTAAACATAATAAAAAGTTAAGAATGGCCTTCGGTTACAAGTATTTATTTATTTATGTTATTTGTCCAACTTACTACTATCATTACAGAGTTTACTCTAATGCGATAGTGAAGTTTAAAGTACAAGTGTCGTAAATAACAATAAAAAATATAGATACATACAGAACGAGAAAAAAAAATAGTTACAAATAGAACCAAAAAAATAACAAAAGTATTTAAACAAAAAAATGAAAAAAACCTTACCAAATCTAAAAATAACACAGTATTTTAACCTATATTCCATCATATTGTGAAGTAGCTAGCTTATAGCCTGAATAAACCTAAATATCCATAATACATAGTCGACATGTCAGGAATAAAGGCAGCTGATGCATTCTATTAACATGCCAGATCAGAATAATATACCAATATTCTTACATACTTTAAAATACATAAATAAATAGATGACACACCCAGACGCACAATGCCTCAGCTCATCACTAAAGCATATTGTCGGCGGCGGGATTTAAGTAGCTACAATAAAACTAATGTCATTAGCTGTGACTTTGTTTAATAGATATAAAAAGATTCTTTAAAAAAAATTAGTAGACATGACGTACAGTCGGCAAATAATCTGATCCATCATCCTAGGGTTGAAACTCATTGCCATTAATGTTTAAGGCAAACTTTAGCTATTTTTGCTGTACAGTTTAGTAGGCTTTAACATACAGTTTATTATTTTCCTTCTTTAAAGTATAAAAACTATCGGTAATAATTTTGTATTATAAAGCACAACTTGACATATGAATAGTCGTAAAATAAAATTGGTATCGAATTTCATAGTCAAAAGCTCAGATAAAAGCTCGAATGTATGTAACTGCTATAGCTTGTAAACTTCTGTTCCTCATATTTTATTACTTTTTAACTATTCACATATATCATACCTAACTATAGTTATGGTAATTTTATGTTTTTCGTTACACTGTGACATATAGGTAAACAAACATTATAAGCTGTATGTACGTGCATAAACATGTAAACACACAAGCATTGATAGAAATTGTATGGTTTTGGGAATGTGCTATTCTAGGGCCTTTACTATGCTGAAATAGGTCTCATATCAAAATAGAAATCGTTATTTTAAGAG
Organism: Conopomorpha cramerella; assembly: GCA_012932125.1. Classification (NCBI taxonomy): domain Eukaryota; kingdom Metazoa; phylum Arthropoda; class Insecta; order Lepidoptera; family Gracillariidae; genus Conopomorpha; species Conopomorpha cramerella. The sequence goes on along the minus strand of SJJU01005488.1, from coordinate 21,376 downwards.
AAAATTGCTTTGAAATGTTACTAAGTGCATACATGTTTATACACGTGACTGTACGTCAAAATGTATAGTTAATAACAATATAAAGATTTACATAAAACGTCTGGTAGTTACGGAAGTCTTAGAAATGTAAATATAACTGCAGGTGTAAATTACTGATTATGACGAAACTTAGTTTTTTTTTACAGTCAATTCAAATTGAATTACCGTGATCGTAAAGTTTTATTGTCAAAGTTATGACTGGGAGAGGCTCGTCTATTGTGTGGGTGTGGTTGCATTGGCTGGTCTGGATGTAGCAACGATTAATTTATGATGTACGTAAGGTACACCTTTCTGTAGTAAAGTGAGCTTTATATATACATAGCTGCATACAATAGACTCTAATTAAGTTTACCATTGAATTTAAGTGTGATTTCCTGTTAATTTATGTGTGGTATAAAACAAACGTGACCACCAAGGTGGCTGTAAAACATAGTGAGGAAACCTTATACCTTATTTTGAGCGGGTTGTTACCTAGCTGTCAGGTACCTACTAAATTTAGTTGGTATCCAGTTACTTAGGGCCTAGTTCGGCTATACTAGGCATGTATCGATAGATCTCTCTTTTAGAGCCTGTGTGCCTTACGCAAATCTCGGAACGGAAAATATCGTGAGGAGCCGTAAAAAATACACTTCTCAGACTCTTTACCAATACCGCTTTAAAAATAATAAATATAAACACACTTCAGGCCTTTTAATCCCAAAGCGGGGTAGGCAGAGGCACTTACTAAACAAATGGCGATGGGCTCACGCCCCCCCCCCCCCCGTTGGGTAAAATACGCACGGTGAACCGTGATAATGATAATGTTAGTAATAAAGAATATGGTATACGCATTGATAAATGTTAGTAATAAAGAATATGGTTGCTTTCATCGTCACACTGAAAATAAGTACCTACCTACGTACGAGTTTACACAAATAACCGTGCCTATATTACAATAGCTTAATAACAACTTATTGTTTCAGGAAAAGGTATGGCTTGAAACATGAAATACTTCGAAACGAAGAAGTCGCAGAAACTAGAATAGAAGTAAGTAAAATAAAACTTTATATCTCACAAATAAAAATAAAGGAAAGCTTAACACATTCGCGGACAGTAAAATAGACACAATATATGTTTTATTGTTATGACGTCTATGGGCCTTCACTGTCCGGGAAAGAGTTAAGAAAAGAAAATTTAATTTAAAGTTTTCTACAAAAAAAAAAAACAATCTGACAAAGATAAACGAAAGAGATGCAACTAATTTATTCTATGACCATTTATCGTCGTACTCGCTCTTTTGTGCGATTTTTTATAAATGTTTAAAACTAGTTATCCTAGGATGTGAAAAGTACACCTGCCTGTCCTCTTGGAGGAGAATGGCAGGTTCGATTCACTTCTCCTGAGTTTCCGGAGAGGTACCGGAATAATCGATCTCCTCTCTTACCCATCTCTGCAACTCCTGTAAATGCTCAAATATCTACTGGTCTTGGTTCGCGGAGAAATCTGTCTTGGATCCCACAATCATTTTAAAAAAAAGAACCGACTAGGGTTCACACACCTTGTGGCGTGCGGATTTCATCACGATGTTGTCCTTCACCGTACGAGTGTTCCGCGAACAAACATAAAAAAGCATAAATACGATTGAATGGGGAATTTACAAACTCCAAAAGTTTCTAATCTAGATGTCACTAGTAGATATCCAGGGGGACTTCTGTCAGTTATATTTTAGTGCGTTTATTATTATTTGGGCGAGTTATTTAAACTTCAGACACTTTTGTAACATGTAGACAAACAATTAAAAAAATGTGTGTCGCCTTCAATACGGACTGCTTGAAGTTAGTAATTTCGTTGACATTTGTCCTCCTAATACAACTAGCACCATCTGTCATAACTAAGAGAAACAGGAGCCCTGAAAATTCCCCTTTGAAGTAGCTTAAGTAGGTATACATTATAGACGGCAGACGGTTAGTATAGATATACGAGAAAATAGTTTATGTAGGTAAATGCAATGTATTAATTTGATGTTGAGTTACCTAATCTAAATAATGGAGGAAAACAGTCCAATTAATCGAGGCACAGGTTGCGTTTGTAAATTTGCTCTCCCAGCTCATTTAACGAGGAATGGACCATTTGGAACCATTTGTTAGACTTTTCTTTTCTCAAAGAGATAGGCAGAGATACTGATCACATATCTTTAGCTTTCACTTCATTCGTAGATATACATACCTACTATGATATAGATCTCGCGATAGATAATGAGAAAATGGTCTGGCACACTGAAATTCCTATGGATGTCATTAAGTATGATTAGCCGGTATATCGGCGCCACTATAAGCAAATATAAGCCCTTAAGACGCAGTTGCACGAGTCGTGGTCACGAGCGGATTGCGATATAGTGTCATCAAAACTGGTCTACTTTTGTATCCGACTGTACATGCCTTTTTTTCCATCCGCTCCACATGACCAAATCAACAATTATTGACATGACAAACATAGGCCCGTCAGTATAGCTGTTTGCTCTTATTATTCAATGTCACTCAAAGTCGTGACGCTATCATGACCAAGTTATAGTTGACTTCAATAGATAATCATGATACGAGCATTGTAGGTGTCGATTTTTATCCGCCGACTTAAAATGAAAGTGGTAGACCAGATACCCACCGAGCGGCTGATATACCTACATACTTTCACTTTTACTCTTCGGTAGATAAGGTTTCCGTAAAGTCGATTTTTAAGATACTTTCATTAACATTTTACAATAGGCCAGTAACATATTTTTTTAGAATGGTAGGTACATTACCTTAACTCTTTCCCGGACAGTAAACGCCTATAGGCGTAATAAGAATAAAACATCTATTGTGTCTATTTTACTGTCCGCCAATGTAATCTTGCTTACATTAGCTATTTGTAATTGTCAATGTTTCTGTTAATTTCTAGTAGGTAGGTAGTAATGTTTGACAAGATAGGTATTACTTATTCAGGATGCACAGGATAGAAACACTATCTAGCTAGGTATATGTATTTTTAAATGGCGCTGCTTGAGGCTTGTACATAAGCTGGGCCAGTGTTATTCACGTTTTTTGCGTCCACCTTTAGGAAAGTTATTTTGTTCGACCGAAAAGTGGTTCAATTAAGACATACCGCATCATTTCTAAGTACAGTAATCTGAGAGATGCTTAAATTATATCCGAATTACTTCAACGACAATTTAAGCATTTTAACCATGAACGGATAGTAGGCAATTAACTACAAAATAGTAACACAATAGGTAGGTAACTATCATTGTCTTCATTAGGCAGTTGCGTGATAATAAGTCAAGAAAATACATAATGTATTATCAAGACGCATTGGTTCATTGCCAATCCCTTCGTATTTGTGCCACTTCGTTCGGTACTGAGAATTTTGGCCAAGGCCTGTGCAGTTATCGCGCCCGAGAGAAGGGTATTTAGTTAGGTGTCTATGTTGATACTATCTATGGACTGGAACTAACTGAGCTGTAGTAAAACATAATAGGTAGGAGGGTGTAAGTTTTAGATCTATCTCAATAATTCTTGTTACCTTAGGACGCACCGTTACTGTGAGAAAGAAAGTGACGTAAGTAAAATTTTTGCGTAAAATAAAGTAGGTATGCATAAACAAGTACACAGAGGGTAGGGTTGGGTTGGTTTAATTTAAATTCGCTTGGTAAACCGTGGGCATTTGCTTAGCAAGCCTACCCCGCTTTGGGATAAAAAGGCGTGAAGTGTATTTTTTTTATTTATACCTACAGTACACACAAAACAGAATGACACTAAGAAACGTTTTCTGCCGACTGGAACAAAATCGCAAGGCTTTTTTGACAAATATAAATTCATGTACCATTTCATAAGCACTTCTAACGAAAAGTAGTACCTACGATAACTTACCATCTTTCCTTTGTTTCAGTTATAAACGTGGCTGTCTTCACGTCAGGATTGGAGTCTCAAGTAATTTTCAAACAACTGTTAACACTGTTCTAAATGTGTAAGACTGAAATTGAATATTAAGTTCTTGTGTAAGGTACACGCTGTACGTGTGGTTGCATAGTTTTCTTTGTAATAGAATCATAGGTAAACCTACAACTCAAATGACTCAGGTGTACATGTCAATAATGGCTGGTCGAGACTCGATGTCAAATCTGCTACACTCCCGTAGTTGTGTCGCTCTGGCATCAAACGATAAATTATGAGTTCTTAGTAATACAGCGATGAAGATCGCGTAGAGGTCGCCCCAGAAGGACATATAAAGACCAGATTGGTGATGTCCTAACCGAAGGTGGCGTGAAAAGTACTCGAAACCGGAGGTCATGTATGAAAAGATGTATAAATGTAGATGAAGCGAAAGGGGTATGTCAGGATCGTAACAAATGGAGATCTGTAGTCTCTGCCTACCCCTCTGGGAGACAGGCGTGAAGTGTATGTATGTATGTAAGATCGTCGCGGTGATGCCAGAACGATATGCAATTACGCTTAGCTGACTTGATCACCTAGGACCCTGCCTTTTAGATGACGATGATGAGCCAAGGTTTGTGTACGTCTGAGTGTATTCTACCTGACCACTGTATGTATTCAGTGTTATACAACTCTATAATCTCTGGCACCATTAATACAGGGTATCCTAGTTTATGGTCAGATTGCAGTGTGTGAAACGTTGATATAATTATTGAATATAGTTTTTCGTTTTTAACAATAATGAATTAAGCCTAGCCTAGAACCTAGCTATGTTTGTATGTCTTACCTTAGTGTGTGCCATACTTAGCCAACTACTATTACTACGTAAAGTAACAATTATTATAATTTAGTTGATGTAATTATAAGTGTGAAAAACTATTGTATCTACTTCCTTATTACTGTTCTATTTATTGAAAACATATCTGTGATTTTCTTTTATATTGATTAATGATTTCGTAAAATAAATATTGTGTTTGAGTAAAAAATATAGGTACATACTGGTTGGTTTCATTTCAATAAAACTGTTATTGTTTAGATAATTTTGTTCAACATTTCTTTAATTAATCTACTAATAACTATACATAAAGCACAACCTTTTAAAAGCAAGGCAAACAGTATAAAAGCATTAAGATCCAAAAAAAAATCAATAGGTATATAAATATTAATGGAATACTATGGGAACTAAACCTTTGTAGTACAATTAAAAGCAAAATTCATAGAAAATAAAATACACTGTAAAATCATCACATACTTTTCCTTAATTCTATTTATCTTGAGGCTTATGTCTCACAACAACGGGGCCAGTGTTGTCACCAGTTGCTTTGTTGTGAGCCCCATGGGCACCATCACAGTATGGCCACTAGAAATAAAGAAACATTGTCTTTGTAGTCATCAAATCAAACTTTTCCTATTTGAAAAGTAAATGGTCTCGGTTTCTACTTCGTACTGAATGCACCATAAAATAGGGAACAAATATTTATAACAAAATATAAATGCTGCCTTAATTACTGGCTACTACTATGGCCATAAGAAGAAAGTTAGTAATAGAGCACAAATTTCCATGAAAATAAATGTTAAAGTTTATGCCTTTTCTTGTTACAATGTCAGTATAAAACAGAAAGAACATTAAATTACTCTATTGCTGACAACTTTTTACTATGCTTTAACCTTTAACTCTCATGCCGCTCAACAAAGCGCACGAAAATTTGCTCCAATAGACGGCAATCTCCTGCTGCTTGAGTGTTTAAGTAAATGAAAATTTAAACAAGATGTAGATGATACAGGATGTTTCTGTAACTCGACGTGCGCCTATTGTGCATGAAAAGTTTAAACTAATTCAAGGTAGAGAATCTGTGTTGCATTACATTTAACAGGTGTGAAAAAATACAAAGTGCAGCTCAATATTTGTGTGTGTAAACAGTTTGGAATCCTCAACAGCCCGCCCAAGCACAGAGATGCCATTACATTAGATAGGTGACATGTGCTACAAAAATAGTAATAAATGTTGTATATATGAAAACGTCACTACTCACAACCTACAGATAACATTTTGATAACACTGTTGTTTGATAAGAGTAATACCATCTCATTTACACACAAATAAGTATAAAATTGTTGCGCAACATTTAGATACTATAATCATACCCATGATATACTGTGAAGGTTTTTTCAACACACAAACCATTATTTTTTTTGTTATTTTGATTTTGGTTACAAATTTGTGTGATAACATTTTTTGTTGAACTGCCACTATAACAGAATCTGACTGATCATAAGCTCATGGTGTAGGGCGAACTGTTTCACACAGTTTGACCATAACAGAACATGGTTCCAAGGTTAACTGATCTAGAGTCAGGTAGGTCAATCACACTGATACAAAAAGCTGACAGAGTTTAAAACTGGGTATTTTAACTCAATATTGTTCACCGGGTATATTTTTGCAGATATACCTGGTGAACAATATTGAGTTATAATGTCTGTGTGCATTTCATTAAAATATGGGTATTTTAAGCTTACAATACTGTTCCTATTAGGTTATTAAAGTAAATTTACTTTAGACAACTACAAATTTGCAAACACACACTTGTTTACCACAAAATAACAAAACGAAAAATAAGTAGAAGACACAGAAAGTGAGGCTCGGGACCAGAGACAAGAGACCATGGTCCAGGTCCATGCCAGGGTGGAGCGAGGTGGCCAAATTAGGATCAGTGGAGGGTATGGGGGGTGGTATTTGCCTAACAGTGGACATAAAGGTATACCAAAATTTTTATAAATACTTACATTTTTACTCTTCCAACATCTGCAGAGGGAAACCTTCTCACCACTGATGTCTTCAATATCAATAAAGTCTACAACTTTGTTAATGTCTTTTCTGATGCAGGAATTGACTTGTCCATTACTGTTGGCCTTCTTGATAGTAATATATGAATAATATGACACTCCTCCTATTACCAGTGTTGGTGGCACCAGGGACAGCCAATCTCTAACTGAAATATTATAAAAGTTGTTATCAGAAATTAGGTACACTTTTTATTACATCTTGTGTCATAAGTATTAATAGTGCAGGGGAAAATAGCATAAGGAAAACAAGGTACGTAGGTACTTACCTCCCAACCTAAACCAGCCTCCAATCGAATCGGGAATAGGCAATCCGGCAAGATAATTTGGAATGCTCACTTTTACTAAATTCGACAATAACTGCATTGTTACTTATTTTTATTTGACAAACTATTGTCAAATTTAACAGATGGTAGGTATATGCTAAACCACTGCAGAAATAGGTAATTCGTTCGATTATTCAACACTAAATTAAGTGTGTCACAACAAGGTTACGAGAGTTACCAACGACAAAACGCGGCTTATGACGTTCACATTCAACAACGACAACGACGCAGCGACTGTTGTTTTTTTTGTGCAATCAGTGCATGTCAATGTCATTTGACTTTGACAGTTGAAAAAACACTGACATTGACATTGCTTCTTGTTTTTTATCTAGTCCCTCTCTAAGAAAGGCAAAGTCAGTGATGCCGTACAGCCACTACTTCACATAGCATAGCTACTGAACAAACTGTGTACTGTTATTCTCATAGTTAAATTCTATGAAAATATTGATAATCCAATTATACTCATAGTGTTGCGCTCTGACAGTAATTGACGGTACACACACCAGAGATGGCTGCATGGATTACTTGCCTTTGCCTGCCAATTTTAAATGAGAAGGAAAAAAAAATTAATCAATTGATCAACCACCATCAATCAGTCAACATTTGCAGCACAGATGCGTTCAAGAAAAATAATTTAATGGGTTTTTCGATTGTGAAGTTTCTTTTTATTGTAATGATTTAGTACATAAGATAAAAAATATATTGAAAACTCAGTGACAAATTAATAATCACTAGTACCAAAAATTAAATACTTTACATTCAAACGAATGGTAAAAATGTTAATCAAATTATTAAAATCGTTTGTGAATGCAGCTGAAATGGGCGAAATGTCTTTTTCGCTTGGTTGGTTGGTTTCGTTTGCTAGACTTGTATCGTAAAGTGTTATTCATTCCATTTGTGCCCAGAAATGAGCTAAAAATTGTATTATCTGTGTAATAACGAAGTTGTGTTCTTTGTGCTATACTCATATGACTTTGTTCAATGCTATATTACGCTGAATATGGCCGACGAGAGACTTGTGGTTCTCAATAGGAGTGATAATTATTTGGGATTCGGGTTCTCTTTGCTTGGTGAGGCCGGTTTGCCACACATAATATACGATATTGAAGAAAATTCACCAGCAGCTCAAAGTGGTGAGGTAAGTGGGAAGTGTAGGTACCTACCTATACACTATTTTACTGAATATACCAATATACTAATCTTAGGAAGTGTATAAAATAAGCATTCTTTTAAAATGCTGTTTTTTTACTTTACAATCAATTAACTCTTATGTTGATCAGACCAATTATTTTTTATTGTTTCTGACTAACTTTCAAGAGTCTATGGATTTTTTTTATTAATTATATTTTTACTTACACTTGAATAGAATTTATTTACATCATGTATGTTATTAAAATTGTATGGGGTCAGGTGATTTTTCAAATACTCGACCCCTAAGTTTATTTCATGGTAATGTACATATAGTGCAGTATTGCATATTCTCTACCCTCCACATACCTAACATTTAATCATGATGAATAATTTATGTAAGTAATAAATAACAACAATTTATTGATACTAAAATATAACTACCTACATGCTGTTTCCTATTTAGTTTAATACCAACTCCTTCGTAGAATATGTTCATGTTATCTTGTCTTTGTTTTGTTTATAACATTTTTATCTGTATGAATTGAATCATTGCACAAAATTTTCACTCATGTAAAGTGATAAGGTAAAAAAGCTTTATATTTAAGTAGTGTAAAACAATTTACAACTTTACTGTAACCATTGCACTGGGATAAGCAATAGTAAACAAATAATAGAAAAGGCACATTATCTCCAATCATCTGGTTTGATTGTCTCGAAAGAATGGATGAAAGGAGAATATAATAGAATACAATACTTAGTTAAAGTATGAATGGACATATTGGTAAGTTGAAGCAAATTTGTGGGTCAGGAAGGTTGAGTAAAAAGTACTAATATTGAAAAGTCCATGTGAAAAGATTGATGAGTGTGGATGAGACAAGAGATATCTCAAGGTTAGTAGCAGATCGGAGATCTATTGACTGTGCCTACCCCTGTAGAAGATAGGTGTGAATCCAACTATTATGTTGAGTAAATAAACAAAAAAACTTCCATACATCAATTGAAACATAAATGTGATCAACTGTTACAAGTTTTTATTTTAATTACCTCATAAAATAACTTTATTAAGCTTAACTTGTTTTTTAAGAAAAGACATTTAAGGGGAAATGTCTTGCAATACTCTTCTCCCAATCCAATATTACAATAGCAGCATATGATGGAACAGTTAGTCACTAATCAAGATTAGCAGATAAATTCTGTCAAAATATATTTTGCAGGTGATAAGAATTATTTGGCTGTTTTGAAATGAATCATTGATGTTCTATAAGATAATTTTGTGAGTACTCATTAGATAAAAGATAAAGAGTATTGTTAAAAATACTTTAGTCTTGTACAGTAAATATAGATAATTATTTTGGCTTACGTTGTAAAAAAAATGATGGCTGACAACATTCCTAAACATAATTCTCTTTAACCCTCCCAAAGGAAATGAATTTCTATTGGTGGTGACAGCTTGAGACTGGTGTATATAATAAATAATTTTCTTATTAAGACAAAAAAAATTGTACTCCCCATGCAAATTTATTTTTGTATGAATAGGTTATTTTTTAAAATGGACTCATTTGGGAGCACAGAAACAGTAGTAGAATTTCAAAGCATATTTCTGCAGAATGTCCACCACAACCTTTGTTGGCTCCATATTGCCCAACCGGCAGGTGCTTTGACCATTATCTAACTCAATATTCACAGGCTTTTTTAGACGAAACTGAACCTAAGTTTAGGTACCCATTGAAATAGTAGGCTAGTGACGATTCTGCCGTTGATAAACAAAACCTAAGTTGGTTTAATTTCTGCAGTAGAGTTACAGCGATTTTTGCACCTGCACATGTTTTATTTGAAAGATATGGGTTGCAGACTGGTTTGTACTAAGTGCATACGAGTGAGTGTTTTCGTATATTATACAATACTATTACCGCAATGAAAAACATAATTAACCTGCCTACTAAAAGTTGTGTGGACCCTATATAGCTAGATAGGAATAATTGACAACTTTGCATTTCAAATGGTAAATAATATTTTTATTGAAAATTGAAGAAAATATAAAATTATTTGACCCGTATTTTTTTATTCAACATAAAAATAATGTTTTCATTCATGATTTTCACTTTTAATATTGATTTTTTTCGAAAGAGCGTAAGCGCCATATGACGTCACTATTATGGATACACAGATCAAACATACCTAGATAGAAAAGAAAACTATAGCTGTCAATGTCAATTTTCAAGTTGTAGTCTGTGTAGATTGTTGTTTTGTTTACTTTTGCTGTTAGAAAGGTGTGTTTATTTATTTGCTAGCCACGTCGAGTCAGAGTAATATTACTCCTAACATTGCTTTTTCTCTCGTTCGGGTTGATGCATTTTTATCGATAGTAGTGAAATAGCGTGATTTTAGGTTTATTCCAAGAATAGGTGGGATGCAAAAAAATAACCTATTTTTGTTTGTTTTGAAACTGACGATTCTGCTGTCAATATTGTCAATTTTATTGATATGTAAAAAAATATGGATAGGCTTGAATTCCACCTATTTCGCACAAAGTAATGACGTCATCACACATATTTCACATTTTACGTAATATCTCCGAAATTACGCATCTAAAAAATGTAATATTTTTTGTACAGTATCCTGAAACGAAAATACAGAAACGGTTTTTTTATTTATACTGCTTATTAGGTATGCAAAGTTGTCAATTGAGTTTCATCGTGATGTGATAAGATCTGTTATCAATGATAACTACCTCTGCGTACGTAAATCTTTATGGGAGAACAGGCGATACTCATATTATGTAATACACAATACGGATAAGTGCAGCTTAGCCGAGTGGTGACGTCGAATAGATTACTTTTGTCACCACCCCAGCCCATCTTTTCCCTGTCTCGGGGGTCGTAAGAGGCGACCAAGGGAACTCTCCTGAGGACGCAACAGCGCTCTCTGTGAAACCACAACGCCACTGCGATCGCCAACCCGCCTGCCAAGCGTGGCGATTATTGCAGTGCTTTTCGATTACGATAGTAATCGTAGGGATGGTCCTAAGATAATCAGTAAGGAGGCCAGAGTACTCAAATCCGGTGAACATGTAAGAAGAGATATGTATGGATGAGAAAGTTTTTCCAGAATTGTGATCTCTCTCTCTATGTATTATATCTATCTCTTACACAAACATTTTCAGACCAAGCCAAATGTTGTGAGGTGAGGTCTGTGTTGCAGCGCGCTTCAGAATGTGAGTGTAGAACTAAAATAACATGCGACAATAAGTGTGACAAACATATTATTAACAGAAAATATTATTTGCGTTTTACCCCAAATGACGGATCTCATTGGGGGAGGCCCTTGTCCAGCAGTGGACGTTATGTGGCTGATGATGATGATGATGACCAGCCATTTTATTTAAAAAACCGGAAGTGTTTTGCTTGAGCAGTCCTTACTGTACTAAAACCTAATACTCATATTAAGGTTTTATTTATGTATGAACTAAGAAATAACGGTTAATAACTTTAATAAGGTTGATAGTAGATACCTACTCACTTTTTGTTAGTAATCTTACTAATCTTTAATGATTTTTACCATAAATGTTTTTTCCCGTAAACACCTGAAACGTAGTCTACAGGGAATAATAATCATTACGAAATATATTCAGCAAAGAACAATCATTGTCATATTTTTTCATCTTTTTGCATTCAGTAACTTACTACGTACTTTTAATTAAAATTCAGTTACTAATGTAAGCAGGAATTTAAAGAACATTCAACTTTCCAAAACTGGTTGCTCTCTGTTCAGGATAAAAACAAGTGAAAGGTGTCTTATTACTGTTGTATAATTTCAGAACAAAACAAAAATCGCGCTAAAACCCTTTTATTACATTACGTCAATAGTATTAAGTCACTTGAGATGTGGTTGCGGTTAAGTTATTATTGTACAAACCTACCAAGGCCGTAATTCCGAAAAAAACTTGTCATTTTCTTATAAATAAAGTATAGCGTAAGTTTCCTACGATTGTTAGTCTTATTATTTTGGTACTTTACACATTACGAAATAAATAAACATTTGTAATGTATAAAGCCGTAATTTCTTCACCATAAAATCGCTAATCGTAAAAGGCAGCGTACTTAGGCTTTAAAAAGGTAATTCCGCATGCCCTTAAACTTTGGACTAACAAGGCCACATTAAATTCTTAAATAAAATGTAATTTGTCTATTACTGACTTCGCTTTAGGTGCAACACAATCATAACATCGGAAGATTGTGCGTCAAGTAAGAATTTACTAAACTATTTTCTTCGTAAACCTAGTAAAATACAGACACAACAACATTTCAGTAAGATCAGTATCGATGTATCTACCTACTACGAGTATGACAGCACAAAATATATGTTCAGCAAAAAGTAAAGAAATCTCTACTGAATAGGCAGATGTGTGTTATTATAGCCACATCAGACTGACAAGCCAAGAAGCAAAGTGTGAGTTATTCTGACAAGATGCACTGAGTTGTGGCTATCCTCAGTCATGCATGAAGAACGGAAATTTCCTTACTTGCAAGGCAAAAGGAACTTGCTCGCTCGATTATATTCTGAAACTGATATTTTCTAACACATATTTTGTAGTATTTTGAATGAAATTTAAGTACACTTCTTAATTTTTTTTCGATGTACTACAAAACTTCTAATAAGTTTATTTTTATACTTATTTCTTTTTTTTTACTCGCAAACACATACACTTACGTCCCCAAAAGAGGAGAGGAAGGATCACAAGGGGCCTGGCCCCATTGAGCGTGATAAGGAGTTAAGATTATTAATATGGGTCTTCAATTACAATTTGCTATACTTACCATAGCCTGAATCTTTAGAACCATTTGTCGGCTCCTACGACATGCCCGGAAGAAAGGCAGCTAATGCATTCTGTTAATATCCTAGAGCAATATGCGATCATTCGGAGGCACTTGTTATAGTATAAATGTAATGGTCCCCAAATAAATTATTAATACAACAGTGAAAAACGAAGGAGGAAGGAAAAGTACATTCTTATCCTGATGGCTATTTCTCATTTTTCCTGTCGCAAGTGAAATCGCGCTTATTTCCTCGAGGTTGTTGTTGTTTACTCCTTCAAAACCTTTATTTATGTTTTATACTTCTTGTACGTAAACATATTGTCCGAGGGATAACAATGAACTTAACGTTAGAAAAGTCTGTCATCCATATCATCACAGACCTTGATGTCTTATACCCCAAAATGTGTGAAATCCATAAATGTACTTTACCTAAAAAAGTAATGTGGAATGTTGTCCCCGAACGGCGGCACGTGTACATAAAGACTTGATGTCACAAGTGGCCTGTTTAGGACTTTAATTTTATAGTAAAAATGTTGTGATGATTCAGTACTTCGCCCGAATAAAGTATAGTGTCATAACTAGCCAATTTTAGCACGCATACAAAAGTAAAAAAAAAAAATTTCTATCTTTCCTAGTTCACATACACATGGTCCGAGACATAAAATGTACTAACGTATATAATTTACTAGTACATAAAGTAGTAGCAAATTTGCTAAGTTTCATAAACAATTTATTTTTCGACGATAGATTATCATCGTACCTTATGACAAAACCTTAGGAAGAATTTGGTCCAAATGACATCTTTGAGTGAAGATGTTTCCAAAAGTTCCACCTTACTAAGGATTATATTAGAAGCTAATTGTATTGTACTCGAAGTATCTACAGTGACGTCATGTCGAGCACTAACAACATACTATGAAAACCCTATAAATTGATTGCTCCACTTATCATGGTGAGGTTTACATCGGAGAGCTATTAACTGTTAAAAGCCTTCAGCTATTTATGCTCTTATCGTTTTGCAAATAAGTATCTTGTGTCATTATGTGACTATTTTCTGTAGACGCACATCACTACGGGCATGGTGTTATTAAAACGGATCAAGCTGCACATTTCGGTACGGTTTCGACTAGGATAACACCTTACTTAGCCAAAAAGTGAATTTAACTGAAAACTTGTTGACACTATAGAAATATATTTGACTATGATTGAAAAATATATTTGGCCACGGTCAAAGCCCACGAGGGATAATTGGGATAAAATATAGCGTACCTATTTTTTATTCAGATGCATAAGCCATTTTTATTTATTGTAATCAGTAAGTAGTTTATGCGTAAAATAGTAAGAAACATCCGTCTAAACTTAAGCGTATTTAACATTTGTAGGGCTGATTTTCTATAGGTAACTAGATGTGCATGACATTTAACCAGTACATTCAATATGGTCTAAAAGTAATACGTTGTTGTCAACAGAAACAACGTCATCGGCTCTTTCCTTTTTAGTTTATGGCCTTCTTTATCTATTTTCGCTGAATGACAAATGCGTTTGGTGGTGATTAGTCCATTCCACAAATGGGTCGGATTACCATATGGTGTTGGGGCCGGGCCAATGGGTAATGTGTCCCTTGGGATATTAATATGCTTAATAAGTAATTTTAATATGCATACGTTGCGACCATTTCCGTTAGCACGGAAGTTTATACTTGACGGAGAGGTAGCAAAGTTTTGCGTCTAGGGTACAGACAGCTGTGGATGTTCTGGATTTAAAACCATAGTAATAATTTTATATCAAAGAAAACAGTTAAATAAACTTTTATCGCGCTTGAATCATAATTATTAAAAAAAATACGTTACAGGTTTTCAGGTACATATCGGGTGATTGAGCGTGAAAAATTACAATATCTCACGTCACGTATGTTGTTACATATTCATGTAAAAGGACTACGGAACGGATTTCGACGAAATTACTTAATATTATATATAATAAATGACGGACCACAGCTAATTTATGACGTAATGATGGTATTAAATTTAGTCTTGAGTATATTTATCATCACTTAACGTCCACTGGACGAGGGCCTCTCCCAATGATTTCCGTTATTTGAGGGGAAATGCCAAATAATCGCCACGCTTTGCAGGTGGGTTGGCGTCGCAGTGGTGTTGTGGTTAAACTCACAGTGAGTGCTGCTGTCCGTTCTCTGGAGAGCTCCCTCGGTCACCACTTACGACCCCCACGACGGGCAAAGTTGTGCTGGGATGGTGACACATGTATTCTATTCGCCGGCAGCAAACGGCATCATATTATCTACTGATGACTAAAAATTAACTAGATAACCTTACAACACGTTAAATTAACTACAATCCTGTTAAATGTTTATCGTTTTCGATAGCAGTCAATTCGCGGCTGATTATCTCTATTATACGCCCATTATTTATCGCAGCCCACTATTGTGTAACATGATTATAGCGAGAGAGAGAGAGTACTGCGTGGTCAGCATCTGTAAATGGGAAAATTGGTGAAATCCTTACTTCCGACTTGAATATTTACATACGTACATTGAAATTTAATGAATGGATTTGGAAAAAACTTTTTTATTTATCAACTTGCAAATCACAAATAAATCATGTTGTTGGGCCTTTCTCTATTAACTGGAAACTTGTGTACAAATATTGTCTCACCCCTATTTTTCTTGAAAATTTAATATAACGTATGTTAGACGATAGATCATCATCATCAGCCACATAACGTCCACTGCTGGACGAGGGCCTCCCCCAATGAGATCCGTCATTTGGTGTGAAATGCCAGTAATCGCCACGCTTGGCAGGCGGGTTGGCGATCGCAGTGGTGTTGGGGTTTAACTCACAGAGAGCGCTGCTGCCCGTTCTCTGGAAAGCTCCCTCGGTCGCCTCTTACGACCCCCATGACGGGAAAAGTTGGGCTGGGGTGGTGACACATGTATTCTATTCGCCGTCACCACACGGCTTAGACGATAGATACTTATTATAAATATACATGTGAACAAGAAACCATTGTAATTTTCCCTTATCTTTCGGATTATACGCGATTTTGTGAAAAAATGCGTCAGAGGACTGTTTTGCCACCCAGACGACTGTTTTTTTTTCTATCAGAGAACTATTATATACTATATCATTCCTGTTAGGTGGAAAAGATGTATAGCCATTCTCATCCCCCGAGGAAGAATAGCCCGACGTACCTCTATCCCTCTATTCCAGCTCATCATCCGAGATAGATTGATTAACAGGTTTATACAACTCACTCATTGTAAAATTCGATCACTTTAATCACTTTTACAATATATCAATGTTATATCAATGTTTATGAAGAAAAACACAATATTAATTATCAAATTTAATTAATAAATTATATTTTTTATTAAGTACTGTAGCATTTTAATACTTATATATTTATTAGGAACAAATAGCGAGCTTATCTCAGTAAGTAACAAATTAAAATAATTATAGGATTAAGAATTAAGCTTAGGTACTATGAATCAGCCTTGTTTATTTATCCATGCGTACTTGTGCGACAAAATTATCGATCCAATATCGAATTAAAATATGTAATTTAATGAAAATTAAGCTTAGATACTAAGAATCAGACTAGTTTAGATATTCATGCAGACTTATTTTACATTTTTTTAAATACAGAACAATAAATTCTTTGAAAGATACAAATAAACACTAAATGCAAAAAAAAAATGCCAAAAAAAAAAACAGAGACGTAAACATGGAATAAAGCATAGACATTAAATTACGACGATAACTGGATTATACACTTAGTACTGATACGTGATGCGTTAAGATATCTATGATGGTTTCCTTGCAATCATTTCCCTCCTCGTAATAGCGTTGGGTATCATACATATGCTTTAACCAAGAGGACCGTTGCACCTAACATTACCTCGCTCTAAACCACAACATTTGATTGCATGTCGACATATCCCACAACTAATTTAATTTTAGTAGCGTATGTAAGTATTTTTCATTTATTTATTATCAGAACAAGAATTTCATTACAGGTTGCCCTAATGCGCAAAACTTATATAAACTAAACAAAAACTAAGAAACTAAAACATGAAAAAATACACTTCACGCCTTTTAACTCATTATCGAACGACACTTACACCTTATTTTAAATTCTATTACTACGTAATAAGAGTCAAAATCAAATAAAGTTTAGGGATTCATCCGGGCCTTCATAGGTTAATTCCAAAGCGGGGTAGGCAGAGGCACTTGCTAAGTAAATGCCCACGGTGAACTAAAACATACTTTCTTAAAATTCGTAACAAATTAATGTCATGCTTGAGAAGAAGTAGCAAAATAATGAATTATAAAACATAACAGTTAAACTAAATTAGACAGTTTGTCAATGGTAATAATAGTACTTAAGTAGCAATTAGGAGTACATATAACGTTGGTAGCATAATGTGACATTCAAGATTACTTTGTATTTAGTATGCACTACATAAAACAACTCTTATCTTACCTTTCTTCACCCTTGTTGAATTAAAATTAGAAAAATACTTGGCAATCAGATGGACGGTAGGTACGTATTAAGAACGCGTGTATGTACTTACATACAAGTACGGGCGTAGTCACTTACCTAGTTTACGTAGTTTGGGAAAGAACACAGGTATTAATATATATTTTTTTTCTTTTCACAATATAACAACTTTACATTAATGATGTTCTAACACAGTGTCATGAAAACTGATAGACCACTTTCTTGGCCGACCGGGCATGGCCATGATTGGTTGTCAAAATAAATTAATAAATTGTGTTTTGCGCAGTCCTAGCGAATTACAATGTTGCCAAAATTAAATAAAAAAATGTCTGTATTTAATTGAATACAGCAGATTTACATATCTTTTTGATCCGGCACGATCTCCATCTAAAATTGCAATTTTCATTTCCAGTAGGAAAACAGGAAAAGGTTCTAATTTGACTTGAAACATTTGACCTATGCAAATAAGTACCTACAAGCAAAAAGGAAAATTTAACATTTATTTACAAAATACTATGAAGGGTCAATACTTAGTAGGACAGTCACGGAGCCGAGACTAACTCCATTGATTCATCATCAGCCACATGACGTTCACGGCTGGACGCGGACCTCCCCCAATGATTTCCATGATCATTTGAGGTGGAAATGACAATAATCGGCACGCTTGGCCGGTGGATCGGCGATCGCAGTGGTGTTGTGGTATAACTAACAGAGAGTAGCAGCGATCAGCGCTCTCTGTTAGTTAAACCACTTCCGTGTAAGTTCCTGTTCTCTGTAGAGTTCCCTCGGCAGCCTCATCGTACCAACCCCAAGTCGGGAAAAGTTGGGCTGGGATGGTGACACATGTATTCTACTACTAAATTGATTACGAACTGAGTATTATTTCTTTGGTCTGAATGATCTATATTGAATAAACGAATCGATTTAAATTTTTGATCAACCTCAAAAACAAGCCAAATAAAACTCGTGGATTCTTGTCATGATGGAGGCTTTTATCAAGTGATGTTTAAATGTTGATGATTATTTATTTTATGTATGAGTGTAACATCTCATGGTGAAAGGATCGTCACTTTTGTTTGGAGGGTGGTCAGGAAAAAATATGTTATACAAAGTTTTATCAACAATTATGACGAAAAGTTTCCAAAGGATCTGATCTGATCCTACGTCTTCTTAACCATTCACTGAACTCATAAAAATGTATGGTTACCAAAACCAACTCGCTCTTCATCAATCGCCATTAACTTGAAATGATACTGAACATCAACTTAGAGCGTATTTTACCACAGACCTCTCTGCGATCTCTTCAGTAGCGTTGTCCCAAGCCTATGCGAAAAGAGCTCTAGCAATTGCGTTTAGGTATAATACGTTTTGTTTGTATCTTTACGGCTTTATTGATACGCTATCCAATTACAGGTCGAAGCCGGGGACGTTCTGCTCAAGGTCAACGGTACCGACGTCAACCGGTTCACTACAAAAGAAGGTTAGTATAACATGCTTAGCGCACTACCAAGGTCCTGATGAAATGCTGGTCATTTCGGTACATTGAACTTGGCCGGGTTATCATTGTCTACGTACGTGGAACATTATTGAACAAATATAAACTCTATTCTCATTATCTGAGTACGTCTTCGCTTTTTATATTTCCGCAGACACTATCGCATATTGTGTTTAGTTTAGTACCGTACAACAAATGATGTAATTCTGGCTCATCTAGCCAGTTTTACTTTCACTTTTAAGCTGAGCAGAGGGGTCAATGCTTACAGAAGTAATGCCGACTCTTTCAGTCTTTATGCGTCCAAATGAAACAGAATTTGAAACAAAGATCCTCTCACATGAGTAACGCTATTTTAATGCAAATTATATTGCAAAGCCAATCTTATCAGAAATGTTTACATTATATCTAGCTATTATGGAGATGCCCATTTACGTTCTGTGTTTTGCGAAATCGTAATAAAATAGGTAATATCTTCTGATCTACAACATAATTACATTGATGCCAGTTGTATTACATTAAATACAAAGCATAAATACAAAGCATAAATGCGACCGTAAGGGTATTGTAAATTCTTAAGTGACCTTTTTATTTTGATTGGGAAATCCGTTATGGATATCCAGCCGCCCCCGGGGGTGACTACCTATAGGTTATGTCCGAATCACACAGACTAAAACCACTTCGGTGGCCATCGGCTCGGGATCTGGGAACATCAAAAAACCCGCCGATGACGCCCTCGGACTGCGTCCTGAGACACGCGAGGGACTGTTCTAGCCCCCCCTCTATCCTTTTGCACTTTTCGGTGCTGGGCGGCAGCAGGGGACCTCTATTAATACTACTGGGTACGACTGGGATCGAACACCGCCCACGTGATCACTAATATAAAGCCTTTCTCTTTAGTATATACATTATCCCTACTTCCCCTATGTATACATAATAAATGTAAGTTTCTGACGATTTCACGCGAAATCTACTTATCAGATCATTATGAAACTTTGTACCTCGTGTGTTCATAAGTTTTGAGACAAACTTTGTACTAAAAAAAAAATAAAAAATGTTACTGGCTGATAATTTTTTCTTTTTCCAATTTTTAATTTGGACTGTTAACTTTTAATTTTTGTGATTGACAGATTCATTTCTTTTAATTTTCTCGCGATGGAGGGAACTAAAGAATTACGTGCGACCGTTATTTCGCTACATAAGGTAGGAAAAAAACCAATGGGGATTTTCCGTGAGATGAAAACTTTTGGAGTGAGCCGTAACTTCGTGTATTACACTATTAAACGATACAAGGAGACAAGTTCTTTGCAAGATCGTGAAAGAAGTGGTCGGCCACGCTCTGTGCTGACGCCTGCGAACATCAAAATCATCAGAGAGAGACTTCGCCGAAATCCATGTCGCACTCAGAAGAAACTCGCTCTGCAGACTAATATTTCGCGCGTTTCAGGGAACAGAATACTGAAATATGATCTGAAGGTAAAGGCGTATAGCCGTAGGAAAGTTCACTTTTTAAACGATCGCCTTCGTAAATTGCAACGCGAACGTTGTCCAATACTGCTTAAGAGACACGATGCGAGGAAGATACTCTTCACCGATGAGAAAATCTTTACTGTCGAAGAAAAGTTCAATCGACAAAATAATAAAGTGTATGCCATAAGTAGCAAGGATGTCCCAGCTTCAGCACGGAATGTCTCGCGGTCTCATCATCCGGCCAGTGTGATGGTATGGTGGGGAGGTTTGTACGAAGGTGTCACTCCACTCCATTTCTGCCAAAAAGGCGTCAAGGTGAAAGCCAAGAATTACCAAAGTGACATCTTAGAGTCTGTCGCGAAACCCCTGTCTCATACTTTATTTCACAATAAGGATTGGGTTTTCCAGCAAGACTCGGCGCCATCCCATAGGGCAAAATCCACCCAAGCTTGGTTGCGAGAAAATGTTCCGGCCTTCATCGCGGCGGACGAATGGCCCTCCTCCAGTCCCGACCTCAACCCGCTTGAATATTCTTTATGGACGGAATTAGAGCTCAGGGCCTGCCGAAAGTCCCACCCAAACTTGGAGTCATTGAAGCGAGCCCTTGTCCGAGAAGCAAAGCTAATTCCGCTGGAAAAGACTCGTGCCGTAATTGATGACTGGCCAAATCGTCTAAGGGCCTGTATTAAAAACAGGGGCGGTCATTTCGAATAACAATTATATTTTATTGTTGATAAGTGTCTATTTAATGTGCACGGAAAATTTTTGAAATATAAGTAAATTATTAAAAAA
>SJJU01005487.1:0-33359 GCA_012932125.1 Conopomorpha cramerella | reverse complement strand
TCGGCCAAGAAACTGCTCTACCACCCTAAGGTTGAAAATCATATGAATGTCATTAAACATTAAGGTCCATTGTTCACTTGTCACAATATACCAACTCTACCTTATTGATGTTTTAGTGACACAGGAAGTGTCATCGAAACTGATAGACCATTTTCTTGGCCGACCGTACTATCTTAGTTTTTTTTTGTGTTCCTTACTTACCAGAAGTACTAGTGTCGAAGAATCTCATAACTCCCCTCAGCATATTGGTGAACATCATGTCGTGAAGAGATCTGGAAGCGTTGGTACAGAGTGCAGCGAACGGTATGACCCGGATGTTGGTGACTAGCAGACACACTCCCACAATTACACCGTGGATAATCAGGTATTGCCTGGTTGTAAACAATCCGATTTGCATGTCAAGGCCCGGCTCTGAAATTAAGCGATGTACTCACCATCAATGCGAAATTAAAATGAAACCAGAATATTGTTGTCGACATAATTAATCAATTTTTACCAATTTGAACACCGTTTTCTTCTTCATAAGCAGCTGCTTGATTTGTCCTGAAATTAAATGAGTTGTCATGTAAAAAGACTTAGGAGTCAGTGTGTTGAAATTACACGTATACAGTACTTGATACTTTAAAAGATAATAATTACTTAATTCCGAATGATAAAAATGCAAACTAAACTTACCAGTAAGATATCCAATACTCAGCACCACCAGCAGAAATGACTGACATCATTACCAGTAGTAAAGCTACAAGGGTGACACATATTCCTGCAGCTTTGAAAAACTCTGACAAAACCTCCCATTTAAGATTACCGGATTGTCTCTCTTCGGCTTGTATCGTCTGTTCTTGAAACTCTTCAATTTCAGCTTTATCTGACGACAGCGATAGTCTTTGAATGGCTTTAGAGGAACGCCTTCGCTCTTCTATACTCTGTAACATTAAATACCTAACTAAGCAAAACAATATAAATCAAATGCTTACAGGAGGCTATTTGGTCAATCCCATGTTTGAAAGTAGGAAAAATGTCCAGGGACTGAAATATATACCTAAACATTGCAATATAAGGTTAACCACATACCCCGCCGGAGCGAATGCTTTCTGAATCTTTATCCTTGCCTTCTTGCAACTGCGCCAGCATTGTGGTGAACTCCTTGCCCGAAGTCACCAGCTCATCGAATGTGCCCATATTTTCCACGACACCCTTAAAACCGATAGGATATTTAAAAGAATTAGACAACTACATAAAAATAGAGTTTTTAACTAACAATTAGTATGCTTAAATTATGATCTTCAATTTCTAAGAAATCCTGCGTAAAGGATGTCACTCTCCGCGCAGCTATTTCTACTAGTTCATCTGTCCCATACACTCAGTCACGAAGCTGCAGCAGTGGTTTCCAAACTCTTTTCTTTTATAGACCACTTTCAAAACTTTGCTAGATTCGGTGGACCCCTGCAGGTAAATTACTGTGGATTTTCGTATCCTCGAAAAAAGATAGAAGATAAGATCTTAAACGTTTAAAACGAGTATTATAGCGCGAAAATTAACCAAAGATAAGCATCAATCAAAGATCATGTCAGTGCGCGTTTCCTTAAAAAAGATAAGATCTATTTATTTAGAAACTTGCGTTGTTCCTGAGTTTCAACGACGAATGAACAGTTTTGGGAAAAAAGGTTAGAATTTTTGCTTGATAGGGTTTTAATCTTTTGATAATAAAGTCGACTAAAGAAATTTTAAATGTTAATTGATTAAATGGCTTTATCCTGTGAGTGGATTTGAAAAAAGCACCTCATAGCACAAATACCATTCCATTCTCTCTAAAATTAGAGCTTTCAACCAACAATGACTTACGTTGTTGAGGACAACAATATAGTCAGCGGCCTTGAGGAAGTGTATCTGGTGCGTGACAAGCACACGAGTTTTCTGGCGCAGGTAACCGTTGATGCAGCCCTCGAACAGCTGTCGGCCAACGTTCGCGTCCACCGCAGACAGCGGGTCGTCCAGCAGATAGATGTCGCACTGGAAATTCCACCACATTGCGTCCATTATTAGTACAACATCGTGTAAATAATTAATGGATCAAACAGCCGAAGGAGAGCCTTCCAAAAAAAAGATGTGTAAAAAATCATAGGGTCTTGCCCAAAATAATACTCTCGGTTATTATTTTATGTGTAAAGTCTAAAACATGGGATTCGATATCACATTATTTTGTACCTATGATTCATGAATTTTAGGGGATCTGTCACCGAGTACTACTACATCGGAAAATTTACTAGTCATGCTCTTTCATAGTAATGGTTGCTAAGAGGGCTAGGCCGCTTTCATCATGCCGGTGAAAAAAAGCATGACTATGGAGATTTCAAGTATACCCACATCTCTGTAAACAGATCTGGCGAGGTTGAGTCGAGCTCGTTGACCACCCGACATTGAAACCCCGCGCTCGCCCACCAACGTCTGATCTCCGTATGTAAACTGCTTGAAGTCCTTCTCCAGGGCACATACTTTGCATACCTGAATATGCCAAAGAATACTTTAGAATTATTTGGTTTTGTAATTATTAATAAACTAGTCTGTCCGCTTCTGCAAGTAGTTTTTACCTAATATTTCCAAATAGCTTTCCGCTCGCGGCTTCGCCCGCGTCAACTTCGGTCATATTGCGGTTTAAAGGAATATTTTTGTTTTCCCTCGGGAATATATTTTTTTTCCGGGGTAAAAAGTACCCTATTATTTAAACCGATCTTCTAACTATACCACTGCAAAATTTCAAAGCAATCGGTTCAGTAGTTACGGCGTGAAAGCGAAACAAACAAACAAACTCCCCTTCCTATTTATAAGATTAGTAAGATGATAGGTACTATAGAAACATGACCCGTAATGGTCTGATACTTAAAGTTCATACCTATTAGATGTATTTGTTCTAATACAGCCGTAAAAGCTATATGTATACATAGGACAATCAAAGGGATATTTTGAGAATAACAGAAAGACTATAAATATTCCTTAATATAAATCCCAACTAAACATCCGTCCATCTCGATAAGGATGATTCTGAAGAACTGAAAGAGAGAGAAAATAGTTAAAACATTATAGGCACAGTTGTTGTGCCTAATGTTTCTAATACGAACCCGCTTATACTTTTCAGCTTCGTAAGGAAGCCCGAAAAGTATGTTCTCACGCACAGTCGCGGAGAAGAGCCACGGCTCTTGGCTTGCGTACGACATAGTTCCAAAAGCAGCCACGAAGCCAGCAGACGGAGTCAACTCTTTCAGTAGCAATTGTAATAACGATGACTGAAAAATAAAAATAACTCATTGATGTTTATCACGACGGAAGAAAGGAGCAAATGGGGTTTGTACACGTGATAAGAAATGCATTATAAGGTAACAGCTATTTGTTTTTGTATACATATATCGCACATTACATCTGATTAAGGTTGACTAATCTGTTTGTATGTTTTTCTAATTCCGTTTACCTTTCCAGAACCAACTGGGCCGATAACAGCACACAGCTTTCCTTTCTTTAGTCTGAAGGAAAGATTCTTGAGTGCCAGGTTCTCGGGGTCACCAGTCCAGCTGCAACTTACGTCGCGGACCTCTATAGCCATGTCGGCTCCAGCTATTGACATGCTGCGACTGTAGCGCGGTTTGTTTACAGGGGCTGTGTCGAAAAAATGGAGTTAGAATATTATATTAATGGAATATTGCCTACAGCTGAGCACACAATGGTGTTTCGCAGGGCAAGTAATCAGTAGTCACATAGTGACAGCCAGTCGTAGAATATCCTTAAATCAATATGCCGCAGTATGCATACGGAATCGGAACTCTTAAGGCAAAAAGCAGAGTTTGACTGTGCTTCGATCTTGCTTAGGATTTGCTGAATACAAGCAAATTAAAGTTTTAGTTCACTTTATAATTCAGTAATTCTTTTTTCCAGTTCAACTTAATATTTCTTCTTTAGAGTTATGGGAAAAGTTTTGTCTCATTAAAACAACATGAAGTTTCATACGAGTACTATGGAAAAGTCTCGGTAACAAACACACGCGGCTAGAGTGTACTATGGAAGGAAACCCTCGACTCTGAAAAGAAATACAAGTATCGGAGATCATAAACTAATGTAAATAGGCTTCTATTCTGCTGTCAAATGCAAAAAATAATTTTGAAACGTTAACCATGTTCTTTTTTTTTTCAATAAACCCGTTTCAATGTCCCATTGCTGGGTACAGTCCTCACTATGTCATCTCCGCTCCTTGCCACCCTGACATATATTTTAACCATGTCTAACCTATAAAGAAGATGTATTCATATTTAGTGAGTATATATAAATCAAAGATATGTATACGCACCATTTTCTGGCCGCGCAGCAACTACCGACGATTTCTTTCCATATGATAGTGGTTGAACTACTGTATTTGAGATTCGACTCTTTTTATTACGGAATATCGGCACACTGCCAGGACCGATGTTGTTCAGCGGTGACAGGTCCGCTCGATCATCTGTAAAGTAACAACTTTAAACAAAACTGGACTGACTTCAACAAAACTAAAAGTAAAATATTATTTTTGTGGTATTCTCATGGTTGCCATTGTCGTAACTGAACCAAATTTAAATGAAACCTAACACGCTTTCAAACAAAAGAAGAATCAAACTATTCTACATATATGTCAATATATGTACAGAAATGCTTATAATTTAGATTTAGATGGATAAAGCTTTGGAGATTGGTCTGTGACTAACCTATTAATTCATTTTACACAAAAGAATAGCGCATTTTGATCCCGTCCTCAGCAGCGGGGTAGGTAGAGGTACTTGCTTAAGAAAAGGCAGATGAACCGTGTTAGAGCGCAAGCATATCGAAGTTATAGGGTTCACACACCTTGTGATTTGCGAAACCACATCCTTCCTATCGCTAGTCCAAGTACCCAACCAGACACACTAGATGTACCTCTTTGCTTTGCATACGACGTTAGATCATCTTTTATACAATGCCTTAAGATTATACAATTGGCATTGTTATTAAGACGTCTCAGCATGGAATAAATATGGCCTTAAGGAACTGCACATAGTAAACTTACTTGTCGACATAAAGTCTTGCACTCTGCCAAACGCTGCAATCAATTCCGCCATGAAAGCCAACACAAATGGCAATATCAATGTAATGTTGACCTGAATAGCTGACATTAACTGCTGCAGTGGATATATCTGTAAATAAAAACATTTAAAAAAATTTCAGCTTCATACCTCCACGCGTTCCTGAGAAAAAGGGTCTTGACAGACGGACGGACGGACGGACAGACGGACAACAAAGTGATCCTATAAGGGTTCCGTTTTTTCCTTTTGAGGTACGGAACCCTAAAAAGAAGCTATTTTGATTTAATTATCAATTTGAAATAACATAAAGATTGTAAAACTCTAGGTCTGATCACAGATAGGTAAAAATGTCGTTATCATAATTAATTTATCAATATTACTCACCACATTAGCAGAGACGGAATGGCCCATCAGTATGTATGCCAATATAGCGCAGAAGACTGCCATTCTCTCTGTGAATATCATGAATCCGAGGAATACAGCCCTCACGTAGGTTGCTTTCTTGACCACGTCCATTTCACTGTTTCTCTTTTCCCGTACAACTTTTTCGAATGGAATTTCCCACGCGTACATTTTTATTACCTGTTCATAGTGTTAGTTTAAGAAATCGTTTTTTCCACCATTTCTTTGGGTTTGCAAAAACACAATGACATGTTACTTTTTAAACTTAAACTCTCAAAACAATAATGATATCTTCAGGTAGTTTTGTGACTTTATTATAATACTAGTGGACGTCCCGCGATTTCATTCGCTTAGTTTGGTAGTACCTGCATACTATATTTCAACCATCTAACTTGAGCGGTTTAGATTTTTCATACAAAAGTATTTTCCCGTTAATTCCCGTTCCCGTGGGATTATCTGGAATTCCTTTCTTAGTGCACCTAAGCTACGTTAAAATTTCAAGTGCCTAAGTTTAGCCATTTGGGCTGTGCGTTGATATGTCTGTCAGTCAGTTTCTCCTTTTATATATTTAGATAAAACAAAGTCGCCTCCCGCTGTCTGCCCTTATGTATGCTTAGATTTTTAAAACTACGGAACGGAATTGAATGCGGTTTTCTTTAGTAGATAGAGTGATTCTTGACGAAGGCTTATATGTATAAAATAATGTTAACTTTTTTAAATTAGGGATGAGTGAGAGTATTATAAACGTTAGAGTAAACAAATATAATTAGAATGCTCCGAAGTGTCAGGCTAATCTAAACTCTAACTAAGCTATCAGGAATTACACGTGTTATTCTGAGTCAACCATAACAGATAGACATATGCTGTTATATATAGGTAGGATATATTTTGGGCAATTTTATATATAATATTTCCGTCATACATGATTTCTATGTAACTTTAACTGCACGACGACGGAAGCTTAAAAAATGGAGTAACTTGTCCCGTTTTCCCAAAATTTCCCTTCACTACTCTGCTCATATTAATTGTAGCGTGATAAAAAGTACCTGCCCAGGTGTATGAAAAATAATTGTACCAAGTTTCGTTAAAATCCGTCGAGTAGATGTTTTGTTTCTATAAGGAACATACACACAGACAGACAGACAGACAAAAAATTTACTGATTGCATTTTTGGCATCAGTATCGATCACTAATCATCCCATAGATAAAAATATAATTAATGTACAAAATTGACCTCTTTACAGATTTATTATAAGTATAGATATAGATTTGGGCGTGTAGTAATACAAACATATGGCGAATACTCACTTGGATTCCGTTAATGACCTCACTCATTACTTTGATTCTTTCATCCGTTCTGCCAGCAATTTGTAAACGAAACTTTCCGATAAAACGAGTCAGAAATCCTGTAAAATTAACGACATGTAGGTATTTTTTCAAGCTAAGTATAAACAAAAGTTAAGTCTGTTTATTACATTCCTATTTTTTAAATGAAATTGTAAACATGTTAAAAGTTAAATCATTATAAATCTAAAATAATTTTTTTTATGTTACCTTGTAAAGGTAAACCAATGAGAGCTAAGGAAACGATGCCAACAAACGCAGCGACACCAGCCTGTACGTAGCCAAGGTAAAAGACAGCTCCCAACTGGAGTGGAATGATCCATATGTAGTGCATGTACGTCATCGCCAAGTCGAATCTGCTAAGGTCGTTAGACAGAAGGTTCACCACCTTCCCAGCTGTCGTCTCTCCTAGTGAACCGTTGTCCATGCGCATTATCTGCATTATAACAAGTGCAATATTAGCAGTTAGATGCATCTTACAAAAAAAGCTTTTAGTATCATGTAGGTACTAGTGGCGAAGCTAGGGGGCTGGTAGTACAAGACAAGCCTATGCCAGGCACATTAACAAATATTTTCAAGGAAATTAAGTAGCGTAGCGCTCAAATAAGTAAGACAATATTGTTCACCGGGTATATAGGCGCGAATATAATCAAAGACGAGTGGACTTACACTCGTGACCACGACGCATGCAACTGCGTCGAAACGACGAGTAAAATAACAAAGGTAAGCTCGAGCTTGTTTTTTATTATATTCGCGCCTATATACCCGGTGAACAATATTGAGATATAATGTCTGTGCGCGTTTCATTAAAAATGATCTAAGTAAGACAAATCAAAAATCTAAATAAGCATTAAAATAATCACTTAACGCCTATTTTTCACTACCGGCTTACCTCCTAGCTTCACCACTAGTAGGTACTAAGTTGAAAGTACGCGATTCAAGCTTCGACGTTTCTTCAGAAGGTTAGAGATTCGTATTCGGGTGTGTGTCAATTGACTTTATTCCTGATCGTAAAAGGGAACAGTCGTGGCTAAATTATTGTCTATAAGAAAACTAAATTAACACTATGAGCATGAAATAAATAAGTACTATCTCTTCTTAAAATCTTTAAATGACATTAATTGATGTTTTATTGAAACTATTATTATCTAAATTTTAGAATAATAGACCCCTGTATCTCATATTATTCGTCCGATGTTATACTATATCTATCATATCAGCAAATGAAATTGCAGAAAAATACTGAACCATACTGCATCGATAACAATTATGATGAAAAACTATTCCTTAAAAATGCTTTCAAACGGCAAGTAAACACTGCCTCGGGAAATAAACACTGGAGTATTTCTGAGTGGATTATTGCGTTATATATAAGTTGTGGTTACATTCAGGGGAAATTCACAAGAAGTTAAATATTTTCTCCGATAGTATTATTTTAGTGGCTCAGTACCAGGTGTGTCGTAGACAGTAGGCTTCACAACTCCGTTACATAGTCAAAGAAAAACGGTTAGTACCCACAATCCACCATCATTATTTTAAAACAATTGGTATATGGTGCGAGCGTTTGTTCTTCCGAGTTTCATTTTTTGTACAAAGGTATCGTGTATTAGTATATATCTTGCATATCTCCTCTAGGAAAAAGACGTGAAACTACATATGCATGTATATCTTACTTTTCGGTACATTAGCGTACTAGTGGCGATGCGCATCTTCATACCGGCCTGTTGTCCCAGGAGGTTACCATGGTAGTTGCAGAAAGCAGCCACCCAGTTACCCAGGATCATACCGCCAGCATAATACGTGGCCTGCGTGCGAGTGGTGGTCGTGTTCACGGTCCAGTACGAAAGCAGCTGAGCGAAAAGTAACGGAGTCACAGTTCTAAACAAAGAAGTGAAAATGAAAAATCAGTAATCACCTTAAAACATTAAATAATTATTACATAAAAGTCCCTTCCCGCTGTCTGTCTTTAGCTATCTTATATCTTTAAAATTATAAAATGGATTGTGGTGCAGTTTTTTAATAGATAGTGTGGACTCCAATATGGCTACTATCTATATACTACAGAAACAATAACTATCAGCAATACATTCGTGCGAAGCCGCTGTAGGCCGCTAGTAAATAATAAATAAAGAGAACACTAGAATCATTTTTTAAAGCCACTTTACCTTATTGCAACATAGATGAGCTGTAGAAAAGCACCAGGGATGGTATCCCACCAGAATGTTTTCAATATAACCTTCATGAAAGAAGGTTTGCGGCCGGACTGCTGGCATGCTGCCTCTTCGAGGAGCCAATTCCTGGAATGACAATTATGAACAAGGTTGCGATAAACGTGCTGGCATGGCATACCGTTTGTGGTTCAGTTGATGGGGATTTCACTTGCAATCGGAAGGTCGCGGGTTCGAGTCCGGCTACTGGACATGTACCAATGCAATGGGACTCTTTTTCAGGGCCTATGTACGCAACGCAACGCTACTACGGTGAAGGACCAACCAACACACCACAAGGTGTGTGAAACCTAAAAAGATGGGCTCACTGTTGGGTTAAATACGCTTGGTAAATCGTGAGCATTTGCTTAGCGAGCGCTTTGGTTTTAAAAGGCGTGCGTCATAGTGTATTTATTTTTTACCCTAGATGAGAACGGAACTGTCCATCTTCATAAACCATAAACTGTTATAAGTTACGAAAATAATTCCAAAAGCATACAATTTATGGTAGGACACGTTAATAACAATCTCATTTGTATTTTTTTTTATTAGAATCGGTCAACAAAAGATATTTATGTTTAGCTTCTTCCTCCACGAATTGTAACAAAAACAATGTGCCTACAGAAAACAGTGGAGGATAGTACAGAAGAGAAATGGATAAGTGCCTCAGAGAGGCACTTATGTGGTTCAATGCGAAGTACTAACCGAAATTTTTTCGGCTACGAATAGATAGTAGGTATTTCCACTGCCGGAACTAAAAGGCATGTCGAAAGGTAATTTTCAAAACATGTGTTAGTCATTATTTCAGTAGAATGTTTAAGCGGAAACGTGGTAAACAGTTCCGTTTAAGCAGTGTTTATCAATCGCAGCTATATATAGCCAGATATCACAATAAATATGTAGCGCCTAGAGCTAATGAATCAATGAATCGCGCTGATTAATTTCCAATAAGTACCTAATACGGATTAAAATTCATGGTTTTAACGATCTTAATGATAAAAATTATCAGTATCTGATTGTTTTTATCCGTTTACCTACGATATATCAAAGCACTGCAATTATAGAGCACCTACCTAATTTAGTAGCTGCTAACAGAATAATTTGATTTGGTTTTAAGAATTGTCAGTGATATCAATAATGAATTTGAATACCTTGCCTGAGTCGTAAAATCCTAACAATCGTGTGGAATATAATCAATCTGGTACATCATGAGTTCCTAATTGATCGTCCTGTACTAAAACATTAATCTACAATAAGACTTGGAAATACAATAATGCATAACATAACATCATCATGAGATAAAGATCCCAGAGGGGTAAGGAGAGAAAAACGTCGTTGCTACCGTCAATGTGACATTTTTACGACAAGGTAATGTCATAGTAACTTATTGCAGGATACAGCGGGGCGAAAAGTTTTCAGTTCGCTCATTCCTTTTGAACCTATTTAGGTCAACGGTAAATGTACCCTGGTTAACCTGATTCTACCGACATAGTATCTGGGTGAAGATGACGGCGTCCGACGACGGCGGGGCTTATATAAGGGTGACATTTAATAATTACGCTGATTACTCAAACAGTAACCTAATTTCAAATAATAATGACAGATTCTGACATTGAGTTATTCTGACAGTGAGTAGCGATTCCGTGATATCTTTTCTTAGGAATTCGGTAAAACTATTGCGTACCCTCTGATTAATAAATTGTCTTCCTTGTTGGTACCACTACGTGGTATCGGTATAGTGATCGCACCCGTGGTCAGAAACATCATCCTTTAACTAACTTAACTAATATTTCTACGGGATCCTAAAGAGTTGTCTATAGCATGGTAGGAACTTAACTGCCTGTACCTATATGTCTCAAGTTAGTACACCATTTTGTTTTTTGAGTAGATTTGACAAGCTTTTGAGACCATTTCAGCAGTATGAACGTACTTGTTTAGTTAGGTAATAACGATATAACTTTAAGAAATGAATGTCTTACCTATCATGCTATTGCTGGAATAGTCGTAATGGCATGTAGGAAAGTTCTTTCTAAACGAATGTAAGCTCATCAATATTCGCACAGTAACAATTCATAACCCGCATGCGACCGTAGAAGTTGAATGTAAAAGTTTCAGTTATTTTTTCTACATGAACTGCATAATATTTTTTACAGTCTTTTTTTGACACAGACAATGTTCATATGGTAAAAGGCCATCTATAACTGAGAGCGATTTCTTCCGCGTGACCGTAATATCATTCTGGTATAATGGATGATACTGAACATTACTAACTTCCCAAGACTATTCTTGAAAACCTAAAATAAAATTTTCACTCACTGTTCAAGCTTGTCCCCGACTTTATGCGAGTCGTACTTGTGTCGAGCTCGCGCCAGATCGTGCTCCTCCAGGTCCCGGTGAGAAGCCGTCCAGCACATCGGGAACATCCAACAGAAGAACCATCGTGAGATCAGCGACGGCGGTTCCTTGTCAATAGGATTTATATTGGCACCCATCGCTTTTTTATTTTATATTTTTCCACGGACGTCAAATACACATATTCACACACCAGCGCCGCAACACTGTGTAACTCTTATCGCCACCACGACAGTAGTTTTGAGGATAATTAATAAAATTGTCACGGGATAAGGATCTTATCAAAGTCTACTCGCGAAGTCATGAAATAACAATTTGAGTGTGCATTTGAGACGTAGTGAAAAAAATACCAAATTAAAAAAAAACCAGGCATTATTCGAGCAAAGTATTTGTTAGAGATACCTATGTTTTTAGTTGTGCTGTGGACTAAACAAGTAAGTGCATTATTTTCCTAAAAAAACCCAAACAATTCCAAAAACACCGACTTAAGCGGTAAAACCTCGCAGCAGCTGCAACGCAGATATTTTTAATTTCATGTGTGAGGTAAATATTTGCGGTGTTCAGCCTCTTGCGAATTATGCACAAGCACGGCAAAGCGCGCCACATCGTTGACACCAGGTTTCACCAATTTCTACTAATTATTAAAAGATGGCAACGCGCTTTTACGCGGCTCGCCGACCAGGCAGCTTTCAAGGGCAATTTACAGCCCACGTCCAGAGATTCATTAGTTGAGATTCTGCGTGTCCCTACTATCCCCATATAGGTACCAAACCAACCAACATTCTGTGTTCTTTAACCAAATTTTTAAGATCGCAAATTCTCTCTTAGTAGTCTAATCTAAATAAGTACCCCATGTTTAAATATCGAAACCTTTTGCTTTAAATTTAACTAAACCATTTGAAAAAATTATACGTAGTGGTAATATCCAGCTAAAAGTAGGTAAAGGTTTGGTCCGACTCAGTTGGATTGGATCAAGTCTTTACCATTATGCTTCAATAACCTGAATATAGAAGAAGTAACTTTGAATGCTTGGATGAGGTCACTAATCGCCGGCAGTATTAAGAAGACACGTCGTTTGTTCACCACTGATAGATGACGCCCTTAAGTACTTTCAACTTTGACATAAATTTTACTGACAGAACATTCGGCCCATTTCGTGATTTGTCAATATTCAAAATGTCTACTTATGTTCCACGATGACAAATATAATTATCTCTTTCTGTGCTTTTAAACCCAATATTGACCATTCATAGCGTAAACGAAGAGTTTACTACGCTAATAGATTAGCATCATCACAAGTAAAAGACTCTGCAGTAAGACTGTCCGATCAGGAAAATAGAGGATGGGACGTCGATCCTGGTTTAAGGTTTCCATTTCACGCTTATTTGTTATCGCCTACTTACCTACTTTTTATATTCTAAGCATATTTTAGACACACAATGCAAATTAAGATCACAAATAAGAAAAACGCAACGTTATCACAAAACTGTTTATTTTTTGCCTAAGTAGGTAGTAATACGTACTACACAACCTAGAAAACTTTTTTACAACATATTATATATTTTAACTAAAAATTTTTACAAAACGTAATTTATTACGTAGCTGTTACTTAAAAAAATACCTATATACATATAACATTCATACGGCTTAATTTTCCCATTACATATTCACTGTGTGCCCAAAGTGGCACAGACATTGGAATACTATACGTAGTTCGTAAATAATTAGTTTAACTTAAAAATTAATATATCTATTACTTCTGAGGCAATGCTAATTGTGAGGTTAGAACAACTAGAAAACCATTAGCAATCGCAGCTCGCAGTGCTATTCCGTGATTGGCCTTCACGTCGTGTCCCTAAAACATATCAAAACGATAGCACAGATTTTACCAGTATGATCAGAGATCACAAATTAAATATGATGTCATTACGTAAAGAATACTTTGTACGATGAGAAATGTTCATGAACTACATTTGGACATCTTCATCTGGCACTTTCTTTCAAGTTGCTCTGATAGTACGACTCCCTGGCGACTTCGAGTAGCTGTGCAGCCATTTTGGGCCCGGTCTCCCGCACCATAGCGGAGAGCGCGCTGTTGGGGTCGCTGAGCAGCACGTAGGGGTGCTCCAGCTCCGACACGCGCCCGCCGTCCATCACCAGCACCCGGTCAGAGTCCATCACGGTGTTCAGTCTGTGCGCTATGGTCAGCACCGTGCATTTCGCAAACTCGCGCCGGATCGTGCTCTGAATGAACTGGTCCGTTCTGAAAATATAAAAATGGTACAAACCAGAACCTAGCAAAAGACATTTCCTGTAATTAATGAAGCTAATAACTTACTGAGGGTCAACATTAGCCGTCGCCTCGTCCATTATTAATATCTTATTGGAGCGCAGCACTGCTCGCGCTAAACACATAAGCTGTCGTTGACCCACTGAGAAATTGGCGCCGCCCTCGGTCACTTTGAAGTCCAGAGATGGAACCGCCGATTTCATTTCAACCTATAAATTCAAAACGTTAGAATCTTATGGAAGCTTTCACAAAGCATACATCATCCAAGTAAATCTTATAATATTTTACCTGTTCCAGTGCTCTCCAAAGTTCTTCATCCGCGTAAATGTCGAAAGGATCGAGATTGTATCTGATAGAAGCTGAGAAGAGGACTGGCTCTTGGGGAATTATAGATATTTTAGACCGAAGATCCTGAAAATAAATATGATAAATGTTAACATAAAAAAGCAATACTTGTTTAATCGTGAAGACAAAGAAGTGATATTATTTTAAGGCATGTATTGCTTTCTAAAATCAGTAGATGAAATATTACACAGTGGTTAAAACTTGAAACTTTTTTAAAGAAGTAATTTTGCTGAAACCCATAACGCTTAATTTAATTTAGAACAGCATGTTTTTTCTTACCTGTCTAGCCAAAAGAGATGTATCGAAACCATCGATAATCATTTCTCCGTCAATGAATGCAAATCTGAACATTGCTGAGATTAGAGAGGATTTTCCTGCACCGGTCCTTCCCACGATTCCAACCTGAAAACAATATATCATTGAAAAATAAGGAACTTATGAATCTTTTGCATGCCCTCATTTATAAATAATAATATAAATTTGCACCTTCCATCCAGGTTCAATGTTAATGTTGAGATCCTTAAGCACCGGGGGTTCGTCCGGCGCGTAGCGCAGATTTACATTCTTGAACTGCACGTGACCTTCGGAGGGCCATTTATCCGGTGTGGGCGCCACTAAAAAAATACACAGTAAGCGTTTTGATTGAGAAATTTTATACAATAGTATGTCCAGCATCGGCCCGCGTCTGTGGTCCAGAGAGTCGGACACTTGACTAGCATTCAAGCGGTCGTGGGTTCGAGTCCCTCTACGGAACGTATACCAATGGGACTCTTTTTCAGGGACTATGTACGCAACGCAACGATCGTACGGTGAAATACAACATCGTGAGCCTGCACATCACAAGGTGTGTGAACCATATACCGACGATGGGCTCACCCCCTGTTACGTTGGGTTCAGTACGCTTGGTGAACTGTGGGCATTTGCTTAGCAAGTGCCTCTGCCTATCCTGCTTTCGGATTAAAAGGTATTAAGTGTATTTTATTATAAAACATCCTTTCAGATACTCACATCCTTCAAAGAGATTAGTCTCAGTGTCAATCTTGGTGTATTCCAGTACTCGCTCGACGCTGGTGAGTTGGGCAATGAACTCCACCAACATGCGGGCACCGTGCTGGAGCATGGCAGTTAGAGTGTTACTCTGAGTGACCACCAGACCCACGCTGCCCACCGGAATAAGGCCATCTGCAATAAAACATAATATTTTATACCTACACGTATGTATTTACAAAGATAAAGAGAAGCTTATAGTCACAAGGGATATTACAAACAAAATATGGCTGATTATGTCGAACAAGGTGACCAGTAACAAGCAAGAACTTCAATACTAGTTTGAGACGCGCACGCAAAAAATATCCTCAATTCGATCGAGAAGTGGCCTTTCTTACCACGCGTTTATCTAATCTAAATTAAATATGAAATACCACTTGTATTTCATAAATAATTTGAATACAACTCAAAGCCATAATAAACAGAACTTACCAAAATCAAAGTAGATGCAGACAGTGATGATTGTGGCCAAGTAAACGAGGCACAACGTGTCGAGGTAGAAACCGAATGCGGAGCCTCCGCCTAGATAGCCGTTCCAAGCGCATGTGTGTAGATCCTGTACGTTTAATCATAACATTTGTAAATCTACCTCTAGATACACCATTTATAACTTAGAACTTTGCTATGTAACGAAGTTAATTATAACGAAATTCTTCTACTGCCTGTAAAGGGAGCCCGAAATGTGTTCTTAGAAACGTTGTTGGGTTGGCCAAAATGAAATTTTACTAATAAGTATACTTATAATTATATATCTTGTCAACTTTATATATAAAACAGATTCTATAAAAAAAAGTTCAACCAAGAAATACAAATATTTCCTTCGTACCTGAACGCGATCGAATTCAGCAATAAGTCTCTGCTCAGCTCCTGCTGATCTTATAGTAGCAATTCCATTAAGAGATGACGTCACCATTCCAAAAACTGGACTCTTGGCTGCAAAATTTATAAACAATACATTTTTATTTGGCCGCAGAATGTACAACTTCATTAGC
This sequence comes from Conopomorpha cramerella, assembly GCA_012932125.1. NCBI lineage: Eukaryota > Metazoa > Arthropoda > Insecta > Lepidoptera > Gracillariidae > Conopomorpha > Conopomorpha cramerella. Next base: position 17,302 of record SJJU01005487.1, on the reverse strand, counting down.
TTTCACAATATACTTGACAGCTGAAATAACTATATTAGACCCTCAGAAAGATAGAACTACAAAACATGCAAAAATCTGAATCAACTACTACCACATAAGCCCACATGTTGGCCTGAGAAAAAAATCCTTAATTGACAACTGTTCATTTATTATTACAACATTGTTCCTTTATTTAAACTTGTACCACGCTGTTTTTTATTTTCGGTAGTTTAATTGAAAATGGAACTTAAAATAGTGAAACTAGCGTCAATTAATCTTATGACTTGTTCCATAACCTAATTATGTATTCCTGATACGACGTTTTTGAGTGTAAAGTCCCTAAATAGAGATAAAATAATACGTGATCCGGATTTGTCGTAGGTACTTGTTCCAGATTACATTCCAAATCATATTATTATCCTTCCATTAGAAGAATTAATTAACCAGATCACTGTATGGATTACCAATTACCACTTACAATTTTTCCGTGGATCATTTCCAGGCTAGAAGACCAAGGAAATTAACGTTTCCTTGGTCGCTTCGCGTCTCAAATTCTACCTTCCCACTAGGTACCATGGACATAAGCAATCATGCGCTTGATTCTAAATTATAATAAATAAATAGATAACCAAGGTATAAACTAACCTGTCCCTTCAATACGCTTGATGCCTTGCGCTGCCTTCATGTAGATCCTGACCATGAGGGCGAAGATCACCAGCAGCACCACCGACGGTACCAGAGTGTAGTATAAAGCGATGGCATTCAAGATCAGCACTGATCCTAGAGTACTGTATATTTGCAATACATCTAGCAAAGTGCGCGGCAGAATCTCGTCCAGGGCACCCATGTCTTTGGTGAATCGGTTTAGGATACGACCTGTTAGGAGATGCATAAAATTTGTTAATTTATTACACGGATCACCTGAAGGACCACAGTTATCCACACACACAAACGGGTTGGGCTTCCGGTATAAACGCTAGAGAGATCTTCTTAGATTAGCTTAGATTCTTCATCGCAAAAGAGGGGAGCTTATCGAAAAATTTTCGAATCCTCAAATTTGTCCACATGCTCTTTTCGTTTAATTCGATATATTTACAATTTCAAGTGCGGATAACATCACAATTTATGAATAAGTTAAAGTAACAGTTAGTTGTAAAACTACATATCACGTAATTCTGTTCGTGACAAGCTCTACATAATAAACATACGTACCAGAAGAGCTAGTGTCGAAGAATCTCATTATTCCCTTTAATATATTAGAGAACATCATATCGTGGAGCCTCTGCGATGCATTAGTGCAGAGTCTGGTAAATGGTAATCCTCGCAAGTTCGTAAGCAGCACGCAAATTCCCACGATTACTCCGTGCACTATCAGATACTGTGACGTCGTGAACCGTCCAACTTGTAAGGAAAGATCCGGATCTAAGAAAACAAATGATCAGAAACATTAAAACATTGTAATAATAAAGGACCGAAACTCAGTATTATTACATTTATATGTACGTCTCTGTACAACATACGAAATATTTTAAACTGTTCACGCAAATCATGAAAAACTTATAATAGATGCTTACCTATTTCTCCACCGGTTTCTTCCTCATATGCTGCCATTTGATTGGTCCTGGAAACAGAGTAATAATTGAAGTTCATAATTTCTACCCACTCGTTCTAGAGAGCCATACTGCTAATAAGTAAACAGGTTCAAACAAACGCATTCGGTCCCTCTGGTCAGTTACCCTGTATCCCAAACTTTACATGATATAACAGAACGTATAGGTACCTCTTTCATATTACAGGTGACAAATAGCATGCAACGAATGGATTTTCAAAATGAACTACGACGAAAAGTACCAGAATCTAGTTCTAGTTTAAAGACAAAATAAACGTTATAATATTTAACTAACATTCTCAAGAAATGTGGGCTGAAGACGAAATATGTTTACCAATAGGAGAGCCAGTAGTCTGCCGAAGCTGCCGACGCCACAGCCGCGAACATGCTTAACAATGTCAGGAAAGTTACACACAATCCTGCAGCCTTAAAGAACGCCGTCACCACTTCCCATTTCAGGTTACCCGACTGTCTTTCCTCGGCTTGTATCTTTTGTTCCTCGAATTCCTCTATATCAGCCTTCTCTGACTCTGATGTTCTGGTGGAAATACCCCTCTGCAGTACTTTACCGCGAATTTCTTCGTTACTCTAAGTAAAATAATATGATAATAATGAACAAGTGTCTCTCTCTGTCCGCCTTAATGCATAATGTATTGTTAAAATATTTTTTAAAGAAACGCGCACTGACATTATATAAATAGTTTAAACCGGGTGTTACGGCGCGAAATGTCAGCTCGCGATCACGATACATGTAACTGTGTCGAAACGTCGAACAAATAACGAAGGTAAGCTGAATGGAAATGTCTATGGTTAATTTCGCACCGTAACACCGTGTTTAAACTATTAATATAATGTATTGTTATTTAAATTAGAGCTAAAGTAATCTTGCTGGATATTGTTAATAAGAGCTTCCATTTCTAGAAGACCCATGACAACGTGGGGAGCAAAATGCCTTCGAATACAAAGCGAATACATTTGGCATTGTCAAGCTAGTGAGAAGAAGCTAGAAGTGACCTAGAATAAGTCTTCGTCTAGCCCAGGGTATAAATGTATGTTCAAGTCAAAGGACTCCTTGCTAAACTTCATGTATGAATGCTTGCTTGTTGTCAAAATGAGTGGTTCCTATAATTTCTTACACAGTTAATATACAAGGTCAAATTTAAAATTTTAGAGAAACTCACTCAGCTCATGATACCAAACAACAATCATCTCCCCATATAAAATGGCAATCAGCTGATAGATACTTTGTATGAAGAGATGAATCTGTTTTTGTTTTTAACATAAGGTTCCTTGGAGAAAAGTTGGTTGGCATGAGTGACTTTTTCGAGATTCGCCAACTTTTTTTATTTAAAGTTGTATAGCATATAAAAAAGACATACGCCTGAAGAGCTGACACTGTTAGAGTCCTGATCTTTGCCCTCCTGTAGCTGTGCCAGCATAGTGGAAAAATCTTTTCCAGAAGACACAAGCTCGTCGAAAGTTCCCATATTTTCTACGACACCCTGCAAATTAACAGTAATTAATATTTAGTGACGTACGCAGTCATAAATATCATCAACATTGACACACAAGACAAACGCGCACAAAACTCTAATAGGTTCGTAATAAAAAGTGATTCATAGCAATACCTAATTAAACTAATTCCCTAATATGTTACTTGTCAAATTACTAGCTAAGAGTTCCAATCGTCGAAATTGATGCATTGCTCGGCTAGGTTATAAAAATGAGCAGTCGTAAACCAAAAAAAAAATGGTATTGCCGCACGGTTAATATGGAGCACTAAGTAAATCCAGAACAATTCCAATATTTTCTCATATTAACTTTAGCCTAGTAAGTTGTGGGAGTTCACGTGTGAACTGTGAACTCGTTGGCCTAATGCCTAGTTAATTAACATCGAGTTACATAACTAACTAACTTTGGTGAAATAACGCGACATTCCTCCTAGAGGCTCCGTGTGGAGAAGTAATTATTTTCCATATTGATCCCACCCACTGGCAAACGCTAGGCACGTTTTAACAGCTCTTATTTACTCATTATTCTGATACTTTCGTAAGTAACCTTGTTAGACTCTTAAAACTATACCTACATAAGACTAAATGAAACGACTACCAGTATTAAGTATTTTAACCAGTCATATTGCTAGAAATATTGGCGAGTGTCAATTTGAAGTTTGAACATCGTTCACTAGCAATATATCTTCGTCTTTTGTAGTAGATACTGGTAGGTATATTTTTATACGAAACCAAGAAAAAGTGCGTGTTAATAAGATCATAACACAAGAGGACGCGCACGCCTGCGAAGAAAAAACATAGTAAGAGAGAACTCACATTATTGAGGACTACGATGTAGTCAGCAGCCTTAAGGAAATGTATCTGGTGTGTGACGAGCACGCGAGTCTTCTTGCGCAGATAACCGTTGATGCAGCCTTCAAACAGCTGTCGGCCAACGTTTGCATCCACTGCAGACAGCGGGTCGTCTAGCAGATAGATATCGCACTGGAATATTAACAAAAATAATTATGCTGACTTATTAAGACCAAAGGGTAATTATATACCAACAGTCTTCGTTTCTGTTGTAGCAACCGTAGGTTATACGAATTGTATTTTTCTGATATCAATGAAAACTATATCTTGCTAATTCTGAGTGGGATTACTCTAGAGTTATTCGTTTATGCAAATGAAGCGTGCGATCGAATATAGTAGAAAAGTTAAACATAGTTTCTAATCCTTTGTGTTTTTTTTTTGTTTAATGCTTCGTAGTTACGTTTATAAAGAGGTTTAAGTAATAGATCTTAGCTAGTATAATTGTTGAAACTTTATCTACTACACTACACACATAACGTTTTATCACAACTTGAGTTGACTAGTAGAAAATGCATTAGCATTAACTCTTACAGTAGTAAATTAAATAATAATAAATAAATCATAGTTTCAGATAGGTACAACAACAAAATACGTTAAAACAATTAGTTGTTAGTTTAGATGTCACATTTATGACTCAGGACTTTACATGGTCATCCAAAACACTCACTTCTCTATAAACAGCCCTGGCCAGGTTCACCCTGGCTCGCTGACCACCCGACATGGACACGCCTCGCTCTCCCACGATCGTCTGGTCTCCGTACGTGAACTGCTTGAAGTCTTTCTCCAGGGCACACACCTTGCATACCTGCACAAACAAAAAATATAACTTATGAACAAGCATTAGAAATCTGTGCTGGTCTCAGAACTAAAATGAATAATTAAAAAATAGGACGTTAGAGGCGATCTAAAGGATTACATTAGATAAGTCGTATGGTACCCCAGTGGTACGAAGGAACTTCACTAGATAGCGCCACGCCGTCCTGTCCTCTGCGAGTGCTCTGGCATCAGCTAAGCCCTCGCGCTGTCATCTCTTGTAGATTACATTAGCGATGCATATACCTCACCTCTATTTCTCAGAGGAGCTGAGATGACGGAACTCCACCTGTCATGGTCCTAGCAAATCTACTTCGTCTCTTCCAGAGCCATATATCCGTTCCTGGGTACGTGAAATACATCTAGGAATATTATCAGCACATAGTAGGTATGAAACAAAGTCCCGCCGTCTATCTCTATGTATGGTTTGATTATTAAAACTACTCAACGGATTTGATTCTAGAGGAAGGTTTATATGTAAAATACAGTTATATTCGCAAAATATTTTTTGTCGGGTCAGCTAGAATATAAAGTATATAACAATAAACGTAGAGGATAGAAATGGTCAAATGCTTTGTTGTTCGATGGAGCACCTTATTGCCGCCAGTACCTTTACAATTTCTCCATGTAAATTTCGCCCACCCCACAACACAGTAAAATCTACAAAGGTCCACAGGAATACTCCATCAACCTAACTTGCAGTGTGCCAACAAGTGACCATTTTTTTCCATTTACGTTGAAATATTTATTTTATTGGTTGTAGCTCATGGTCTAATCTATCATTGTCACACTATTATTATATGATACTACTAGTGGACGCCGCGCCATTTCATTTGCGCACTACTACCAACTATACACAAAATGAGCGTTTTTCAAACTAACCTCTATTCTCCCTTTTTACCCCCTTAAATGGTGAAAATCCTTTCTTATCTTACTTAAACATCATAAAACCTCTTTGCAAAATGTCCTCTTTCTAGAGTCAAGGGTTTGATCTGGGCGTTGAGGAGTCAGTGATGAATGAAACAGTCTTTGAGTTTTATATGTATATATATCATATTGACATGTTTTATAATATTAGTAGAATACTTCATGCTCAATGCTTCATGCGTAGTTGCGGATATCTAAATATAAGTTGTGTATAGGTAGAAAGTTGCGGGAAAGCGGTCTATTCCTTGCAAGAAAGGCGCCCCCGCCCCGCCGCCGCCGCCATCAGTTTCCTTGCCAAGACAAATCGTGGCTGACCCACATTCCCGCTGGATTTTGTGAAACAAATCACTACGAGTTTTAACGCTGAAAATATTTCATTTGCAAGAATACCATAAAGAAATGGCGGCGAGTTGCATTCAGTCATTTGACTGATTTAATTTTTATTTTAGGACTTTCTCAATATTTATTTTCACAAATGTTCATCATTTACGGAATGTACAGTACAGTTCAGTTCTATTGAAACTGGTATTCCGTATTTGACATACAAGTTGAGAATCGTGTATCTGAGGAATAGTGATACCGCGTCTATTTCTGGAACCCTTTGGAGTCTACTTTTTTAAAACGGCTAATTGTCATAAACGTATAATATTCCGGGAATACACATTTAAGTGAATGTTGAAACATAGTTATTGTGTTACTTTTTGCTGTTACATTGTGCTTGTTACAATGTGTTACTATTCTATAACGAAATTTGATGGGGAGATTATAAAATAACCTGAAACTTCCATTAATCTATACTAATATTATAAAGAGGAAGGAATTGAATTTAATATGGATGTTTGTAACGAATAAACTCAAAAACTACTGGACGGATATCGATAATTCTTTCATCGTTATAATGCTATATTATCCCTGAGTAACATATTCTATATTTTATCACGAAATTCCCACGGGATCGCAAAAAAAATAGTAACACCACGCGGTACAGCTAGTACTGAATAAACGGCGGATAACACCGCGAATTTCTCAAGTTAATAAATAAACAGGAGAGTTCTTTTAGTTGCAAAAAAAAATGCAGGACTGGCGAGAAATCACGTAAAATATTGACGCGCTAAAATATCCTTCATTTAAAATACACTAGTAATTTTCTTTCTTCAATTCAATTCACGCCTTATCATCAATCATATAAAAATAAATACCTACTCTTCACGCCTTTTAAACCTATAGTGGAGTAAATGCCGTACCTTGCAAGTCCACGGTTCACCAAGCCTATTTAACCTTATCGTCATTAACGCCTTATCATTAATGTGGTGAAAATAAGTTTGTAGTAATGAAAAAGTCAATCGAGGCTTTCACGGTCAATTGTCGGAATTCCAGGGAAATGTCAAAATTCCTAGTTTAGAATAGGTTAGAAAAAATAGGATCAGGAGCGTTTTCTAAATCTAAGTTTTTTAGTAAATATATAAACATACAACAGTTAACCTAAATAGTTTTGCCTTTTCCAAGTGCCGATGGATTTTTTTTTCTATCTGAGCAGCCAACAATATTTGGGCGACGACCAAATTGTGCAAATGCACCGACCATTGCCAAGCTTTTCCTAGTACATTATATGCAACGTGCTATATGTGCTATATAATATGTATATAGGTAGACGTATGTACACTTTAACTAAACACCAGAAATATATGAGTACAGAAATATCAGACACATGTTTCAAATATCTTAAAGAACAAATTGGTATTATTAAGTAGAGCACTAAAACAGAGTGAAAATGTAATTTTTTACAAATACTGAACAGCAACATTATTTTAACACTCTAATTATTTATTTATTGTATGAATATTTCAAATAAGGTGCTAGGAAATCATTTCAAAAGTAATAAAATAGAAAGTTTTTATTTCAGACCATTCGATCTATAGTTTGTTTGATCTAAGTTATACAAAAAGTGCTTATATTTAACCCTTAACTACATGATTTTTTTGTCTGAATAAAAACCTATCCTTCTTAAATTATGTGGCCTGCATCGTGGGAAAAAAATTAAAAAGTTAAAAGTGGTCTAAAGTCAAAACTGCGTTCATACGTATTAGTTGTACCTTTGACAATAATTCAGAATGAAAAATCTGTAGATGGGACGGCTAGAAAAAAAATTCGAGGAAAATTATACTGATGTAGCTAAGGGTCAAAGTTTTATAGAATAGCGGTTCTAATTTAACTTCTTGGCTGTGTAAAAAGCGAGAATTAGTTGCATCCTTCCCAGAGCTTGAAAACTCATATTGGTTATCTGAAAATGCCGCCATCTTCACCTAAATTACTGGAGCAGCTTCATGAGCTTAGTTTTAATTGCATCCTAGCTGAGTGGGGCGGGATTTGCCGCCTGCCACTCGCATGCTCCGCGCGTCTTGCCTTATACACATTAAGTGAATATCTAGATGTAGCATAGCGATCCAAGTTTTGTGTAAAATTAAACGTAAGCGATACCCGTTTATACTTATGAGACGAATGACGATGTAAATGAATTATCATTCATGGTTGAGTGGTCTGTCACGTCTGAATCTGGGGCAGTGGATATTCGGCATATTTTTTAAAATAAAACCTGAGGCTCGTATTCTGAAGGAATAATGAGTACTCAAGTGAGGATTGTGCATAGTTTTCCTCTTGTGTATCCTGAGACATTTGCTTGAGTGGGTAGAAAGTTTCGAAGTCATCATGTCAGCCCATTGACGTTATGTCAACTGCTAGACATCGTCTCCCAAAAGGGGCTCCACCACGATCGGTATTGTCGGCAGTTTCTAATTATATACAGAAAAACTTAACTAAAATAAGCCAGTAACACCTTGGTCAGACAGTTTGCGAAGAATATACACATATTAAGCTGGTAACAAATCCATATCCTCTAAAAGGCAGTTTTACACATTTGATCTGCGTCCTTCTAGTCACAAAAATACAGACTCACACCTTTGACTAGAAACAGAAACAAAGGAAACAGTTTTGTGGAGTTACCAATTTTGGAAACGAAGGCTTACCCGCTTGTATCTTTCAGCATCGTACGGCAGTCCGAAGAGTATGTTCTCCCGAACGGTGCTGGGGAAGAGCCACGCCTCCTGGCTTGAGTAGGAGACTGTACCGTCCACAGACACGATGCCTGAACACGGTGACAACTCCTTTAGCAGCAGTTGCAGCAACGATGACTATGGAAGGTAATTCAGGATTTTATTCATTGCAAGGCAGTTCTTATACATAATATTTAGAGCAAAATTACATTTAGATATCGTATTTTTAAAAACTTTATCAATGGTAACCAATTAAATTGTTTGCTATGATCGTTCATTCGTACAAGTACATTATCTCCTCACCAACTTTATTATCATATTCACAAATAAAACAATACACTCACGATATTGAATGCTAAAAGTGTTTGGTCAACAGGTTAATGGACTGCAGACATAATTCAGTACCAGTGCGATTATAACCGAGTCTTATTGGCCAGCAACGGTAGCCTATCTATTAACCTCAATACGATTTTAACTATCTAAACAGACAACCTATAATACAGGCCATACTAGTTTGGGGTCAATAGACAGGAGATTGTACTATAAATGAGTGACTGGCATTTACCCTGCTGATCTGAAAAAGAATGCATCAGGTGCCTTTCTTCCTGGCATGTCATAGGAGCCGTCTATAAATCAAATTAACCAACCTTTCCTGAGCCGACGGGACCTATGACGGCGCACAGCTTGCCCTTCTTGAGTCTCAATGAGAGATTTTTGAGGGCTAAGTTTTCAGTGTCTTTCGTCCAGGTACAACTGACGTCCCGGACCTCAATGGCCATGTCGGTGCTGGACAGCGACATACTGCGACTGAACCGGCGCAGTCCAGGCGCTGGCTTGTTGTCAAAAGATACATTACCTGGTGAATAAATTATGTTCAGTTAATTGCACTGAATTAATATAATATTGTTTAATTTGGATATTTACCATTTGTTATCACAAATTAGTTTGTATCATTGTAAATGTATGTACCTTCCTAGTCTGTTAAAATACCATGTTTTAAATATATTAAGTAGTCCTTGACAGTACAAAAATAGGTCGTGTGAAGTGATTTTTACCCCCATTCGCCAATTTTATCACAAAATGATATTGCAAATAAACGTTGGTGTATCGTGACATATCTCCTACAATAGTTTACAATGTAGTAGATACAATAAAAAATTTGGGTCAAAACATTTTTGTTCCAAACCCAAAATAAGAGAAAAAAAAAAATTCTTAAACGTGTCACGTCTGTTATCCCATTATTAGGTTAGGCAGAATTTATATCCTGCACGTTGTGAAAAATCGTATATGGAAATAAAATCAATTGGTAAACGCTGCGGATGCTGGCACCGGCGATCGATGGCTTGGTAACTACGGCTCGTATTTTTTTATTTTATGATCACCGACATGGTCCTTAATGGAATTTGATACAATACAATAATCAGTACTCAAGCGTCACTTGAGCATCCTTTGTCTCTTTTACCCTATGGTCGCAACGACCTCGAAACATCGAATATGAAAACTACACTACCTGTCTATCACTCCTTGCTGGTTTGACTGACCGAAATAAATGTATCAAAACGTTTTTTGGGTCGGTGCGACCGTGGGGTTACACAAACGCGTTTAAGGCGGGACAAATGTTTATTGATTAGAGATCCTAAGTACTGATCCTTTTATCGATCGACCACAGCTTCTGTTGGTAACTAAGCCTGACACTAACTATAATAGTGTAAAGTGTACTGTATCTCTATTTCCACAAGAAAAATGGTCGACCAATGAATCCAAAAAAAGCAATCGACAATTTGGATCCTAAACAACCTAGTACGCAATAAGGGACAGAAGATATTGTATCTTACTCTTTCACTATTGTGATGCATGTTTTCATATTGTTGTCTCGTTTTATTCTAAACTTCAGGTTCGGATTGCAAGTCTAGTCGTTTTTGGTCTGAGCTTTGAATAATCTCAAAAAACAATATATTAAGAATAGTGGGAAACGAAAAATATGCAACTACTTTATTCTAATATCGCTGGTCTTTGGACGCGCTCTTTTGTGGGATTTTATTTTAAAGAAAACTCCTCATTCAATAACATACATACCGTTTTGTGCCACGTCGAAAGCTGAAACTTTCCTTTCATATGACAGCGGTTGCACGAATGCATTTGAAATTCTTTCCTTCGACTTCCGGAAGCGACGCTTCCAACTGGGTCCAACGTTACTCAGCGGCGACAGATCGGCGCGGTCACCTTCGAAGATAAGAATGCATTAAATATATTTTATTATAACTGACAAAAACTCCTGTGCATTGTAACTTTTATAGCAAAAAATGTGGCAAACAATGCTATTCCTGAAAGAATCATTTATAATGAACGCACTGTCCCGGAAATCATTTGTTTTGCCATAGAAAGTCGCCTTTGTTCCTCGTGCATAGGAATAAATACAGCTGATGCAGTACAATTTATATTTCTTCACGTTGTGAAACTTTTCTGGACTTCCACAAATAATTCAAGACCAAAACTAGCCAAATCGGGCCGTTCTCGAGTTTTAGCGTGACTATCGAACAGCTATTCATTTTTATACATATAATGTAGAATATCTATTCCGGTATCTCTCACTTATGTGTTTGAGTAAGATATGAGCGCAAAATTTTTGTTAATGCGTGAACGTGTAAGCAAGGACAATCACGCGAAGTCAATTTCATTTTTAGTATTTTTATATATATTATTACACCCCGTAACTACGAAACATTTTTTTTTTTTAAGAAAACATATTATCGTATTATGTAAAGTGGATTTGTAGTCTAGAAGTGAGGTACTGAGATCTGCAATTGGGAAGCTGTGAGTTCTAGAGGGGTCTCTTTTTCAGAGCATATGTCTGTACAATAAGCAACGCTCATACGGTGAAGGACTACATCGTGATGGGGCCCGGATCCCACAAGATGTGTAAACCTTATAATTGGAATGGACTCACCCCTGTTAATGTCGTCGCCTTCCGATATCTGTCCCTATCTATGCTTAGATTAAAACTAGGCTTAACGGATAAAATTAACGGAATTTGACGCAGTCCTTTTGTTGGTAGATATAATGATTCTTGAAGATTTTTATGCATAACTAGCTGTCCCGGCAAACATTTGTTTTGCCATAGAAAGTTGCCTTTGTCCCCCGTATATTGGGAGAAATACAACTGGTTGATGCATACAAAATAGATAGTAGCCGATTCTCACACTTACTGAATACGCATATAAAATTTGGTAAAAATCGGTAAAGCCGTTTCGGAGGAGTACGGTCATTAACATTGTGACATGTAAATGTTATATATTAGATTATTGTACTAACTTGTGGACATAAACTCTTGGACCCTCTCGCAAGCCACAATAAGCTCCGCCGTGAAAGCCAGCACAAGTGGCAATACCAATGTGATGTTAACTTGAATAGCTGACATGAACTGCTGTAGTGGATAAATCTGAAATAATTTTGTCAGTAAAAAAACTACACACGGTTAAAGTGTGTGAACCCTATAACATAGATCCCCTCTCACATTGGGTTAAATACTATTCGTGAACCGTTGTGTGTATTTATTTTTTATGTATAAAATGAACGGAATGATTTACCAATAAAAACTTTCGCTACGTCAAACAGAGACATGAATAGCTATTCAATATTTAATAATGACGTTTTGACTAAAGTAAGAGTGTATCAAAATATTATAAACTCGATCGCGGTAAAAAAATGTATGTTCAGCAATGCCTATTCTTCGTGACGTCACTCCTGTCTTCCATGTCTGACTTTATGGTTTCATGCCAAATGCCTCAGTTCTAACTGAGGTAGTTATAAAAACCGAGCGGATACGGCGTTTTTACTGCTCGTTTATTTGTTGGTATATATAAATCACAACTCACCACAGTAGCAGATATGGAGTTGCCGAACAATATGTAAGCCAATACAGACAAGAACATTGATGTCCTTTCTGCGTATATCATGAAGCCGAAAAACACTGTTCTTAAAAGTGTAGCTTTCTTAACAATGCTCATTTCATCGTCTCTCTTCTCTCTCACTACTTTGTCGAAGGGAACTTCCCAGGCGTACATTTTTATTACCTGGAAGCAGAAGATGGGAAGATCAGAAATTGTTTACAAATAGGTAAGATTTTTCTAACAAACAAAAACAAAGAGCCAAGAATCATGTGAAACGAATTGAGTCGCATACTCCGTTGCGTTGATAGACATGCTTTTACCGTAATCATGCTCAAGAAGACATGCTTGATTTGGGTTTAGTAGTGTTCTCGTCAATTGTTCGTGAACGTATTTCACGATAACTGGCAAACAACTTGACCAGTAGAAACGCAGCCATATCGTCCTAAGGTGCTCTCAAACTCTTCCCCGCCTGCGTTACGACTTGCTGAAAAAAATTAAAAGTTGTACTCACTTGAATTCCGTTAATGACCTCGCTCATTACTTTAATTCTTTCGTCAGTTTTTCCAGCAATTTGGAAACGGAACTTGCCAAAGCGCCTTGTCAATAAACCTGCAACACATGTTATTTTTTTAAATGCTGTCGAAAAGAATTGGTACTTATTCCAACCATGAAAATAGCAGTTTAATAGTCTCTATTTTTAGGCGCCAACTACACTCGATACATTTGATTTTCGCTCTTGGAACGCTCGAAGTGCTTTTTTTAATTAATTTAATGATTTGTTTCCATCCAGTTAGCACACATTGGGATTTGCGACGTGGATTCTTGAACATTGCCTTAAAGTGTAATTAAATTAATTTGAGTTTCAATTTTAGGGCGTTAAACCAGATTATTCACCAACAGCTGTTCATCTCGATGAAATATGTTCTAATTATCTTAAACCAAGTATTTTTTTTATATTGTACATACCTTGCAAAGGAAGAGCTATCATGACTAACGAGATGAAACCAATAAACGCTGCGTAGCCGGCCTGAACATATCCAAGATAAAAGATTACTGCGAATTGTATTGGTATTATCCACATGTAGTGAATGAACATCAGCGCCAAGTCGAACCTTTGCAAGTCATTTGACAGCAGATTGACTACTTTACCGGCAGCTGTCTCTCCTAGTGAACCGTTGTCCATACGCATTATCTGTAACAAGACACATGCCATAAGTTTCTAAAGAAAAAGTTGCTACAGTGCAGTGAGGCAATATTGCATAGCAGTGGGCATGCGCATCATTTAGGCAAAAAGACACTGCCTACCTTAGTATTTTGGTTACCCGACCCATTAATAGATTTATTACTAGATCCTTTTTTGTTGTACTCACAACAAATGCTTACGAAGGTCCTGTGCGTTAGTAGGTGAGTAGATAGATAGGCTATATTTCGTAAAGACAAGTTACCTATACATAGGAAATCCTTGGGGATTACTGCCTACCTTGTGGTAAAAGCCAGTGCACGCCACTGTTGCATAGAATATGTTAGAAAAGTTGATGTTTCGTGATTGATATTATCCTACCTCCCATTAATCTTATCTGTAATACAAAATTGAATCGCTGAAAGTGACTAACGCAGACTGCTACTTTATTATGCAGACTGCTAATCTATTATGCAAGACAAAGGTTTTACACAACAGACATTCTTTTAGTCGCTGTCACTGAACTGATGTCAAAAAAAATGTTTCTTTTGTTACCTCAAAACTTTTGACTGGGTCAAGCGATAAGCATAAGACTTTCTTTGTTTAAAAGCTGGTGCTACCCGTTTTTTCTTTAAAGTTAGCTAATATGCGAACAACACACGGGACAAATAAACACTTCATACGTCAACATTTTACATTTACCTTTCTGAACATAAGCGAGCTGGTGGCTATACGGATCTTCATGCCTGCCTGCTGACCGAGCACGTTACCATGATGGTTGCAGAAGGCGGCAACCCAGTTGCCTACGATCATGCCGGCGGCGTAATACGTAGCCTGCGCACGCGTCGTGGTTGTATTCACCGACCAATATGTCAGTAACTGCGCGAACAGCAGCGGGGTTACCGTCCTGGATGTTAATCAAAGGAAATCAAGGGATTTTCATAATTATGTTAGTCTTACCACTAATGTCTATTATATCGAACGTTCTGTCGAGTAATCTAGCATAGAACACACTCGATCTTGCATTTCGGTGCCTGTTGTTCTTATTTTATTGAATTTATTTAATATTTTATTGTTATGTGTTTTGTATTTTTTTTCTATAGGTATATAAAACTCAAAGTTTTGTCTGAATCATCTAGTGTTACCCAGTGTCAAAAAAACTGAAATTTTGCATAGGGGTTCTTTTTACGATATATACGAGAGCGGGATATAAATTATATGAAATAAAATTATTTGGAGTTATGGTTCTAAAACTTGGTGGTAGTATTTTTTATAGAAATTAAAAATGAAACGATGGGAATAATCGCGGAGCGTCCACTAGTTGGTAATAAAGTTATGTCTATGGCTAAATTTCAATTGAATTTGTTTTGCATTGAAGATTTAAACATAAAATATTTCAACGTAATCACGATCGTTAATGGCAATATTTTGCACGGTTACAAAGAAATTCTTGCGAGTATTAGCGTAAAGAAACTAGACTTTGATATTGAATTCCTTTTTTATCCGATGAATGAAGTAATGAAATTATATAATAAAATTATTGATAAAGGTTATCGATATAATCGCATAGTCACTGCAACGCGATATAAAATCAACCATCGTTAAGAACGCGTAAAAGTGAGAGTGTTTATATAGAATGTTGTTGATTCAATTACTTGAAAAATAAAATAAGCTTAGTTTAATTAAAAAAACAGATTATGTCACTGACGCACTGAAGGCAAATGATAAACGATAGAAAGGGATAGCAACATTAAAATAAAAATCAGTTTAATCTTTACTATTATTATAAAGAGGAAAGATTTGTTTGTTTGTTTGTATTGAATAGGCTCCGTAACTACTGAAAGGATTTAGTTGATTCTTACACTAAAAGAAAGCTACGTTTTTACAAATGAACATAGACTACTTTTTATCCCGAAATTCCAACGGGAACGGGTTGATATTATTATAATGAGGAAAGAATTGTATGGATGGATGTTTGTAACGAATAAAACCTACTTGACGAAGGAACAAAAAGGATGCGAGTAACACCGCGTGGCTCAGATAGTTTAGTAAAAAAGGAAAGGAAGTCTGTTCCACAGTGACTGTATTAGCAAACTTTTTATTATTGTTTTTTAACCCCCGACGCGAGGAGTGTTATAAGTATACCGTGTCTGTCTGTGTGTCTATGTGTCGGTGTGTCTGTCTGTGGCATGATAATTCTAGAACTAATAAATCTTTTACAATAAAGGTTTTGTTTAAAAGCTGATTTGATCGAGCGTGTTCTAGCTATGTTCGATCGATATCTGTTCACCGGCTGAAAAGTTATGGGGGTTGAAAGTGGGGAGGAAAAATATGTCCAAGTGGGGTGTCAAATGGAAGATCACGACACGTTTATTTAAAATCTGTTTATTACATGGAAATTACATAATTTGTTCAAAAGTTATGGATGTTGAAAGTGGGCCATGAAAAGCCTTAGAGCAAGCTTATACCTCGACTACCTAATACTAGTTTAGTTTTTAATGGGTCTACTACTGGTACATGTCAGCTTATTAGAATAATCAAGCAGGTGCCTTACCTTATTCCGACATATAAGAATTGTAGTACAGCGCCAGGAATTGTCGACATCCAAAAGGTTTTGAAGATGACCTTTAGGAAGGAAGGTTTGCGGCCCGATTGCTGGCAGGCGGCTTCTTCGCGAAGCCAGTTTCTGAATAAAGAAATTATAATTTTAAATATCAACACATTGATTTTCTTTTATGACCACACCTATTTTTGTATTGACACCGGCGGAGCTCTGTGACCAGCCAGCCAGAAATCTAAGTTACATTCCTTGTCTCAAAAAGTTTCTATGAAAGAGCATGCTGCTAACGTGAAAATTAAAAGAAACCCTTAAACCCTCTATCCCTTTGTTCAAATTATGTTTTGCGAAAGTTAGCATATTGTTATTGTCACTGCGTTTCCATTATTATTTTCATAATATTATATCAATAAACGATGATGATGATGATGATATCAATAAAAAAGTCGCTACCGCTGTCTGTTCCTATGATCTTTAAAACTACCCAACGTATTTTGATACGCCAAATGATAAGGAAGGTTTATATGTATTATACATGCCTATATTAGCATATATACACTGTTAATAATGTATATTTACAAAACACGTTTGACAGGTCAGCTAGTAATATAATAAATAGGACATAATTACAACGAACAAGCGCCTCCGGGCTAATTTCAGCAGCTGTCACTGCCTTTCGACCTCAAAAGCATAATCCTGTATGTACAGGTCACTATACTATAATGGTAGTCCGAATAAAACAAATTATTACTATAGGACCACACACGTTCTACTCGGTGTCGTAGCAGACAGTGCAGTAAATAACTGTACGCACACTCTCAAACAATAAACCAAGCAGATATTTATTAGAGAACGTATTATATATCTACCTATATTTGTTGATAACTACGTTTTGGGATTCAAGGCTTGTTAAGTGCAAATATTAACTTATATA